>ML330921.1:0-121257 GCA_005239505.1 Nicotiana paniculata
CCCGGATTATATTTGCAACGCCCGTTTAGTCTTTCTATAAGACATAGTTGAGCGTGATCAGGGATACACGTTGCATTAGCGCAGGGGTCATCATATCCTTTTCTATCAATTACCCTACTCCTTAGTGGTTATTAAGCGAGCTTTTATTTAATGGGCTCTAAGCGTGCTGTTACACGTCCCTTCCTTGTGATCCTGGAGGAGTTTAGGACCTCTAAATCTGGGCAGTTCTAGACAACCCTTAGGGTATTCAAAAGGGAAAATCTAGGCGAAAAACAAATAACAAGTGGGACAAGCAGATAAGTGAAGAAGCAATTAAAAGGCTCGTGTTTACCTCCACACATGCAAATAAACAACACGTCTCAAACAATAATTCAGGTAATTTTTTTAGAAAAAAAAAGAATCCTAGGATAGGTTATCTAGGTGAACATTAATACACAGAATATGCAATACCGTTTTACAAACTCAATGGCAGGGTCCTAATCAGTTTGCCTACAAATTTTAAAAAACCTTTGACACTTAAGCAGTTTATAAACAATCAGAACACAATTTATCATTTTTACAAGGAGATTAATTACCTAAGGCTTGCCTAGGCATGGGACTATATGCAATCATAATGATAGAAGTTGTTTCAACGATTTGAGGTTATCAACCTGTAGGCATGCTGATCTAAGTGATGACTTTCATAATAAGTGATTTTATACAGATTGATACTGGAACATGATCTATGTGTGAGGCTATTTGTTAACCTTTTCAGAGACTGTTATTTATCTAGGTGATATAGAAAAGGTTCAAAACAGATGCAAACAGAGTCCCTAAAACAGGATATCTAATGCACATAGGGATGACTATTTTATTTGGCATTTTTAATAGCCTAGTGGCATGATTTCTGAATGATCATGAATTATAAAGAATCAAAAATAGAGTGATGGTTTACAACATGTTTCTAATATGCAAATCAGTAAACGTGAGTGCCCTAAAATGGGATATCTAATGCATAGATTTAGCATAGTTTTAATGCAAGTAACATAGTAATCCTAGAACATGATTTCTAGTGCATCACACAAGCCTAGAACATGATTTCTTGAGCGGATTAGCATAATGTAAATCATAAAGCAGTATTCCTAACCCACTTTAACCCACATGATCATATAGCTACCCTCCCTTTTCACTAGTTAACCTAATATTTGTTTACAAAGTATTATTACATACCAGGATTACATAAATTACATAAATGAGATATAGAATAAACTATAGGGAGCCTGAAGTATGCCCAAATACATCCTGAGGATACCAGGCCATTCTGTAACCTCAAATGCTAAGAGTTTCATAACCAATTTCATGTCCGAGTGTGTCAGAGTACCCTAAGAACCTCAAGGATCCCAGGTAGTGCTCATACCTAGACTTTCATAATAAGAACTGAGTAAGTGCAGTGTGGAAGGGCCAGCTTCAGTGTGTCAAAGTTAGGAGGGATCTCAAAAGGATCCCAAGGCAGTCACAAACTGGAGGGGCAGAACCTAAGGACTTAAGAGTAGAGTGAAAGTGCTTGACATAGTTTTGAAAAAAGGTTTTCACAAGAGAAACAATACTGAATTGATTCAAGAAGTAAAGGAGTTTTTTTTTTAAAATGAACTGATTCGTAGTAAAACAACTTGCAAACAGTGTAAGCATTTTGAAATTTAGCAAGCACCATGATTGGCATACTAAACAAACAAGGCCAGTACTACTAACAATAGAGTTCACACAGGGGTATTGGGTAATTTGGGACATATAGAACACGCATGGTGAAACATATAACAACAGAAGGACAAAATCTTTCCACGAGTTTACAGGATTTAAGGAATTAGTCATACAACTAATGATACAGACCTAAGGCATGGACTTCAGAACAACCAGTTGAGAACATAGTCGTAGTAGACAGAATTAAAAACAGAATCAGAATTACTTAGAGATATTAGATAACTTAGCAAAGCAAATTAATACCAGAAGCTGAGTAAACAATCAGACAAACAATCAAACATACATACATGGAGTCAAGTCAGGTTGAGACATGCTAGAGAGGCAAGATGCAGGTTCATAGACATGCTAATAAGAAATCATATATGCTAGTAAATAAACAGGGTAGTCCAGGCATGCTAGGTGAAACAATGATTTAAACATACAAATTACATATTAAACAACCAAATAGTAAGCAGGAGCAAAACTGGAAACCATTGAATTGAAGAAATAACACATAGTGTTTTGGATTTGACATTGAATAAGGACATACCAGCTAAGGAGAGAAAGGACAAAGTATAGAGCAGGTATAGTGCAATAACTAGCCTTGGCTTACAGCCGGCTAATTCAGTAACAGTAGCATGTAGCAAGTAGCAAGAAAGAGCAGAGAGCTTTTAAGTATAAGAGAGAGTCATTGTGAACTAGTGTTCGTGTGTTAGTGAGAATAGAAGAGGATATATACAAAAGTTGAGATCTACGCAACTAAGGTAAGAATCAATTGTTCAGTAATTGGGGAGAATCACAGAATCAATCAAGCACAAAATCTGTAAGGTCTTCCTTCAATTAAGGGCAACCAGTTAACGGTAAAGAACAGCATAGTTAATTAAGGAATGGAATCAAATAACTTAGGTATATAATAGGTAATTAGGGGTAAATACACAGAGGGCTCAATTAATTAGAGAATAAGGTAAGATATAATTAAAGGCTATAAATATGTGGAAATAATTGAGAAAATTATCACATAGGTATAACCACAGCAAATCGAGGACTCAAAATAACATCAATTTTAGGGAAAATAACATAGGTTCTCATGAATAGGCAGATAAGTCGAGTACAAACAGAAAGAATGGAATCTGAAACCCTAATAAATACATACGAGTGTAAAATGACAAGATAGTATAATTAAACGAAGCAATAATCATGAGAGTTAAACACATAATAAAATCATGTAGCAAATAATGAAGGACAAACTTAAGAATCCAAATGGAGTACCAAAAAATTGGGGATTTTAGCACAACTATTTAGGGTTAAGAAAACTTAACAAAAGTAGCCGAGAACACATAAGAACAGATAAAAATACTTAAAGCTAGAAAGATCTTTGAAGAAAAGATTTTCAGGAAAACCCTAGTTAGGAAGAAAATGAAAAGTTGTTCGAAAATCAGTAAGTTTTCATAAAAAAAAAAGCGAAAACAGTTCGATCCTCCTCAGATTTATACAGATCTGAGAAGTTAAGAACCGAATTTTTTTTTTTTAGGAAATAACCCAGAGATGAAGATATCAGCTTAGAAACCCATAGATTTAGTCAAAAAATAGAACGATCTTACTCAAATCGAGCCATGGCGGCCTGAGACGGGTAAGAAAAGGCCAAAGGTGCGGGTGGATTGACCCTGGTCCCTTTAGGACCTCAAAGATAGCAAAAACCCGGCGTATGAGAGCCATTAAGACTTGAGGATGGTGATAATCCACCATGGTTGACGACAGGAGAGTGACAGCGAGGTGAGATTAAAGGTTAGGGGCTGAGAGTGTTTGAGAGAGGGGAAGGTGAGCGACGGTGGAGTGTGAGAGAGGAATGATGGGTTTGGGGGGGGGGGTCATTTAGATTAATTTAGGAAACAATTAATTTGGGTCGTTGATCAAAATTGATCAACGGACAGGATGTAACAAGAATTGGGTCGGGTTTGGGCAGGATTTGGGCCTGGGTTGTCTTGGGCTGGTTATATGGGTATTTGGGCTGACTTAATTAGCTTGCAATTGAAAAATAAAATAGTCTATATGTTAAATACCCATAATAAATTAATTAACATAATTTATAAAATAATCACTAGTTACAAAAATGATTTGCATGCATAGATATTTTTTGAGAAATGGGTATTTAGCATTTAAAAACATAAAACACTAATTTCTGGTAAAAATGGTACGGAAATTATACACGGGCTATAATTGCAAAGTCATTGCAATTGTAGCCAAAAGTACCAAATTGGCAATTGATGGAGTAATTCGGACTTAATAGAACCATAAATAATAAATTAAATCAAGAAATGCATTTGAAATCATTTTTGATGCAATTTTGTAATTATTTATTAGAAAAGGAATACTGGACAAATTAATAAAAATGTAGAAAAAATTATGAAAAAAGTACCAATTATTGCTAATGCGTGATTTTCAAGGTATATATGCAATTTAAAATTGTTTTAGGAAACAATGGGTATCAACAACCACACCAGCGACCTCGCACTTGTGGATCCCCCTTCCGCAGGTGCGGAAAACTAGAAAGCTTAACGTCAGCAGTTCCAAATTACCAAAAATCATGCCGATAACCATCCAAACTCATCCTGAGGTCCTCGGGGCCTCAACCAAAAGTACCAACAAGTCATATATGATCACCCGAACTTAGTCGAATCCCCGGAACACTCAAAATAACATCAAAACACAAAATTAAATCCAAATTCAAGCCTAAGGATTCCTAAACTTCCAAAATTCGCCAATAATGTCGAAACCACCCAAACCACGTCCGAATGGCCTGAAAATTTTCACACATACCAAATGACACTACGGACCTGTTCCAACTTTCGGAATTCCATTCCCACCCCGATAGCTAATTTTTCCACTGCCGGTCGAAAATAATCATATAATTTCGCCAATTCAAGCCTCTGGACCTCCGAATGACATCCCGAACACACTCATATGTCCCAAATCACCTAATGAAGCTACCCGATCCACAAAAACCACATTCCGAGATCCCTTACCTATAAGTCAACTTTTAGTTGACTTTTCCAACTAAATCACCATCCTAAGAGACTAAGTGTCTCATTCCTCATCACAACCGCTTCAAACACGAACCAATCAACCCAACGCAACACAAAAGAGCTGAACCATACAAGAATGAAGCAGATATGGGAAAAATAGGGCTATTATACCCTCGGAACGACTGGTCGGTTCATTACATTTTTCCCCTCTTAAACAGACGTTCGACCTCGTACGGGTCATGAAACATACCTGGATCTCAAAAAGGTATGGATACCTGCTCCGCATCTCCCGCTCGGTCTCCCAGGTGGACTCTTCCACCGGCTGCCCTCTCCACTGCACTTTCACTAAAGCTGTATCCTTAGACCTCAATGTTCTGACCTGACGACCCAAAACTGCTACTGGCTCCACCTCGTAAGACATATCACCCTCTAGCTGCATCGAACATAAGTTCAAAACATGATACGAGTCACCAATATACCTCCGAAGCATGGAAACATGAAATACTGGATGCACGCTCGACAAGCCAGGTGGCAAAGCAAGTCTATAAGCCACCTCTCCAACCCTCTGAAGCACCTCAAAAGTCCTAATGAGTCGGGGAATCAACTTGCCCCTCTTCCCAAACCGCATAACACCCTTCATGGGGGACACCTTCAGAAGTTCCTTCTCTCCAACCATGAAAGACACATACCGGACCTTCCGGTCCTCATAACTCTTCTGCCTGGACTGTGTAGTGCGAAGCCGTTCCTGAATCAACTTCAGCTTTTCCAACGCATCGTGTACCAAATCTATGCCCAATAGCCTAGCCTTACCTAACTCAAACAAACCAACCAGAGATCTACACCTCTACCATATAAAATCTCATACGGATCCATCTGGATACTCGAATGATAACTGTTATTATATGCAAACTCCACGAGTGACAGAAACTGGTCCCATGAACCCTTGAAATCAATGACACAAGCACATAACATGTCCTCCAGAATCTAAATAGTGCGCTTTGATTATCCGTCCATATGAGGATAAAATGTTGTGCTCAACTTGACCTGAGTACCCAACTCTCTCTCCACAACCCTCCTAAACTGAGATGTGAATTGAGTACCTCTGTCAGAAATGATAGAAACTGGAACACCAGGCAACCGAACAATCTCCCTGATATAAATCTCAGCTAACTGCTCCGAAGAATAAGTAGTACCAACAAGAATGTAGTCACCGGACTTAGTCAGTCGATCAAAAATAACCCATGTAGCGTCGAACCTCCTCGATATTCGTGGGAGCTGGACTACAAAGTCCATGGCGATCCGCTCCCACTTTCAGTCAGGAATAACCAAATACTGATGCAATTCATCGGGTCTCTGGTGCTCGTACTTGACCTGTTGACAGTTGAGACACCGAGCCACAAATCCAATAATGTCCTTCTTCATCCGCCTCCACCAATAATGTTGACTTAGATCCTGATACATCTTCGCGGCACCTGGATGGATGGAATACAGCAAGTTGTGGGCCTTCTCAAGAACCAACTCCCAAAGCCCATCTACATTAGACACACATATCCGACACTGTATCCTCATAACGACATCATCGACAATAGCTATATCCCTAGCGTCACCATGCCGGACCCTATCCTGAAGAACGAGCAAGTGTGGATCATCATACTGGCGCTCTCTAAAACAGTCATAAAGAGAAGACCTGGAAGCTACACAAGCCAATACCCGGCGGGGCTCCGATAGATCCAACCTCACCAACTGACCCGCTGAGGCCTGAACATTAAGTGCTAATGGTCTCTCTGCTGCTGGAAGATATGCTAGAATTTCCAAACTCTCTTCTCTGTAACTCAAGGCATATGTCACTACATTAGTCTTCCCCGGATGGTGTATATGTCACGACTCAAACCTATGGGCCGCGATGGGTACCCAATACCTTACTCAACCGTGTACCAACATAACGTGTCATGCTATTATAGATAACTGAGTTGGAAGATTGCCGTGATATAACTCGAATACAACGTGATGTAATGACTTATACATAAGACATGCGGGCCAATAAGACCAAATATCCACTCGTATACTTAACATAGGTTGACAAGGCTATACAATCTTTTACTTACATGACATCTGTCTACAAGCCTCTAAGAATACATAATTTTCATAAAAGTCGGAATAGAGTCCCACCATAAAACAATACACGTCTAAATCATACTAACCAAACGAGCAATGGAGCGCACTAACATATTTTGCTGAGCTAATAGCCTACTTGGAGGGATCTCGATCTCTCTATCGGGACCTGTGGGCATGAAACACAGCATGCCCGTGCAAAAGGGAGATTGTTACGAATAATGTACCGAGTATGTAAGGGACATAAATAAGTACTTATAAGACATGGAAGAAAAATAGAGTAAATGACTCAACCTGTAAGTCTAGATAACTCTGTAAATCATGAAATCCTTATAACGTCATGCATATGCATATGAACATCATGTCGTGTATAGGTACATGTGTTCATACCATCATCAAGCCTCTGAGGGAATCCCATCATATCATCTCGGCCATTGTGAGCAATGTCATCAATGTATACCAGTTGATTAGGTGGTGGTGCGTATATAACACCGTAACCTTTTTCCCGTATCCCATATAAATAATATATACGTGTATATAACTCCATCTGGTCATGGGTCAATCTACATCTATAAATGCATGAAATGCATAAGAAATGCATAAGAAATGCGTTAAAAACAATTGCTCAGAATGCCATAAAATCAATATACCTTTCGGATAAACATTATCAAATACATACTTTTCTGGGACCCATGAACAAAAGTTATAATAATATGACACATAAGGAGTCAAAAATATAGACACCCCTAGTATTTCTATGAATAGAGTAATTTATAGAAATTTTGCATTTGCTCGTTTCGTTTGTGTCGTATAGATAATGCTAAAATAAAGAAGGGATAGCCTTAACATACCTGAACCAATTTTCTTGACAATCCCTCCAATACATGTTGATTGCGACAAAATATGTTACGGTGGATCGAAGTAGGGGAAATTCCTTTTGATATTCTTGAGAAAGATTGCACAATACTTCCTTAAAAATGCAAAATCTCATGTTCCTAAGATGCTAAGAAATCTCGTTGGAATCTTGTTGGATTCACGTCAGAATCCTTGTATGAAATTGTTGAAGATGTTATAAAACATCATTTTCTTGAAATGTTATAAAATATCACTGTCTTGGAGATTATACAAAATAGCATATATAATTCTAACATGACCACTCTTTGAAATGCCTTTTACCATCAGGTTTGGGCCCCCACATCTTTGATGACTAAGCCCATAACATACATGGATAATCCACCTTTTTATGGGCTTAATGAGTCATTATTCATGGCTTTCATGGCTGCCGCGTTTTCGCATTGTCCTTATCAAAAATTTATAATTAGTCCACCATTAGTTATTAATTAACTAGGTAATGTCCCATTACCCAATAACTAACCAATTACCCATATAATTGAGAATTATCTCCACTTACTTAAAATACTACATACGTTTCACATACCTTATACACCTTACTATCATGGTCATGTGGTACCTTGTATGTCACTTGTCCATAAATATTGAGTATTTTAGCTTGAGCCGTATGTCATCCCAACATGCCAAACTTGGACGAAAATTCGTTTTCTTTTACTTGCTCCCCCGCTCACCTTCACAAATTTACTAATCACTTGTTTGAAATAGTATAATGCTTATAATCCCAAAATAATCCCATTCACGTACTTATATCGATTAACTTACGACGAAACTTTAACAATGAAATGCGGGATGTAACATCATTCCCCCCTTTGGAACATTCGTCCTCGAATGTTGACTGATGCACTTATCATTTTCATGACTTATGCCTTCCAATACTTTAGTACTCCTCTTGCCATCTAGGAAATTTGTTCTGCGAATGAATCCCAAAGTCCAAGGCAATTCCTCCTTTAGGTTTCTTTCTCATGTCACGACTTATAGTCGGAATCTTTCCAATCTCGTAATTGTTGATACCTTCTAACATGCAACATGTACGACTCTAAACTTGTAAGTACGCCTATGCGATCTTCTCTCTTTTCTCCTTTAGATTTTAGCCAATCTTTAGGCCTCACTTTAAGAACATATACAAAGCTTGATAAGATGTCCCTTTGGGAATCTATAAGTATACTAAAGTTCTTCGCTCGGTACTTCGTCGAACTTACAAATATTGCTTTATCTTATTTCATAGATGCGGTTATCCATACATTTTGCTTTACTGCACCTAGGTAGGTCATACTATACCATAGGTCTTACATAAATTTATCGTTACTTTGGTCTGCTATCAAACTCGAGGTTACTCTCGTTTCTTATTCTATGTGTATAAATTTAAGTTCTTTAATGCTTCCTCATTACTTGTTCATCTTAAGAGTGACGACCAAATATCACCTCATACTTTGTGACTTTTGTCCATCCATTGTTGATTCACCTCAATATTGATTTATCATCTACCACTGCTAACTTGATCTCTTATGTAACACTGCCACTACGGCTCACGTCTTATTGGGGACATCTAGAGTAATTAGATTGATCCACCTAGGGGCGATACTATACTTCCATACCCGTATTTCATAGTATTTCAATGTGATTCACCTAACGTGGGTATTTTAATCCCGTACAATTCGTGAAATCCTGTTAAATTCATTACTCAATCGAAGGCCCAAACGTCATCCTTTATCCATCACAATTACACCCTCATTCTATTACCAGGGCAATATTTTATTTCTTTTAAATGCCATTAGTCATAGACTCTTTTGAGTTTATTCAGGCTATACTGAGCTTCGTATAACTTAGAGAAACCATTAGCTCTTCTTGTTTTCATGGGCTTAATCCCGGGGACTTATCCATTCTCATCCTCTTCACACTCGCATTTTCTTATCCTTACTTCTGTCTTCCTCACACCTTGTCACTCTACCATAGTTTAGCTTGCGACCTATACATGTTTATACTATTCACAACCTTCCTTCCACTTGCCTGCACCCCTTATGTTATTATGGAACATCAAGTGAGACATCACACCTTCTCTAACTCCTCTTCACTCTCTTGGCTAAATCTCTCGATACTTAGAAACCATAGGCTGGAAGGTACGCCACTGACTCCGCCGCTATCATTCCTAGATATCGAATCCCGACATTTCTAACCTTCTATCCAAAGTATGGATTATTCACCATATTCTGGCTTTGAGTATCTCGTGTTATTCACATTTACCTAACTTACCTTTACACCTCGCATTATATCTTATATCACATTCATGACCTCCCTTCCACATAGGTATAACTCACGTCCATAAATTGAAGCTATATTATAACACTTGCAACTCTGGTGCTTACACAATCCGGTTGGAGCTTCGTACTGACTTCTTATGAGGTTGGTACTTTTCTAACCAGATTTATCATAGGACTATTATAGAATATGGTTTTTGTACTATCTCTCTTGCACCTCTGATATTAAGAGTGTTTCTACAATGCTCTCAATCACGATGTATATAATTTGATGGGTCCAATAATCGAACTCCTGATTTATTTGGGTGATGTAATTTTTTAGTTTCCTCTTTTCTCTGATCAACCCTTAAGTAGGCTTAAGCTATCTTCCTATAAGTGTCTCATGGTGTTAGTTATTACTTTATACCTTCAAGGATGCTATGGAATATCCATGATTCAATCTTCTAACAATTTGATCCTTTGTCTATGACCTGGGCTCAATTCTTTTATTTAAATTATACCAGAAGTTTTTGGGCCTATATGATTGTCAACATATATGCTACATGGATAATACTTCTAATTCGTAAGTGCGTTCATAACGTAACCCACTATGGATTATTAAACGAATAATTCTTTTTGTTCCTTCTCAAATTTCTTTAAACGTAGGTAATTACTTTTCATAGTCTTTCTGCCCCTTTGTTGCGTGCATACTTAGCTTATCTTAGTGCCCACACATATTGGAATTCAATACAACTCGTATGATCTTGGTTATCACTTATGATTTTACTTCCCGTTCATTAGCCACGGTAGGTGCCATTTTCTTATGTAGTGCATACAATGTTGTTGCAGGGCTGTTGTTATAAGACCATTCCCTCCATAGGTCACTGAGCATAATTTGAAGCCTTCTTCCTTACTTTCTCAACTAGTCTTTCTTTGTAGTATTTAGGGATGATCCTCTTACTCGTGTAAAGCTGTGAGCTTATTACAGACCTTTTGATGTCTTTCCTTGCCTATAATTATTCGTAGTTACTTATCTCCATGCAGTTATGCTTGTAGGGTTGCCTTTGAACTAATATTTTGACTGTCTTCCTAGTGGCACTCTCTTTTGTTCCTACAACATTCATACGGTACCCTTAACTACCCAGACTCCTATCTGAATATTTCCCAAGGGTCCTGATGTCATATTTGCGAGACTAAATTCTCCATGTTGGGTTCTCTACGTTTATCTTGCATGATTCGCTAATTTGTCTGTAACCTCTTGTCTAGCCATAACTAGGCTCTTCCCGAATCAATTGCTAACTAGTCGTTGGCCCATTCTCATATCAATATTCCTTGTAATATTTCTTGAGCTTTTTTCCTTTGTCTTAACTTACCTCTCACACTGGCTCGTTATTCATCAATAACATCTCTGTAGGAACCCTCACTTCCTCTCCTTGATGCCGTGTTTGCATAATGTTCTGGAATCATAGCATATCTGTAGGCTTTAAATAAGTGCAATCTCATCCCTTTTTCATTTTATCACATTATTCCTTTACCATTCCATAATTACTAGAATCACTTAATTCTGACTTAATACCACATCACTCCATATTCCCCCCTTTAGAGGAGTACTAATATTTAGCGCTATGGCGATCAACCTATAGATATTTTACCTCTTTATCTTTGGAGTCTTCTCACATCATTCATGACCCTTACTCGCTTTGCGGTGATCCTTATGTACTAAGGATAGCAACTTCCCTTACTCGTGAGGGTGGCACTTAGTATAACTGGCAGATACAGCCCCTTAAGCTTAATTTTTGTCACATTAATTGCTTTAGAGAAGCGTTTTCCTGAATGACCATTCTCCTAATTTTTCCTGAATCTTCTTTGGTTGTCCATTTTACTATCGCCGGAATACAATATGAAATTCTCATGATGCTCACTATTGTCAAATCACTTTTTCCCTAATTCATGTTCAACTTATCTTGTTCACCTACCATACTGATTTTTATTATTCTGGGATCTAACTTTTTTCTTGTGGTAATCATGTTAGAGTCACGAATTTATTTCGCGAATTGAGGGTGTGACGTTATGACCTATACTCTTTTGTTTCCTCAAGGCATGTTATCTCTCGTTTTTCCCTTCACTTGAATATCTATCATTTTTTGATCCACCGTTGTACCATATTTTACTCATACTCCTTCATTAACTCTTTTCTTGTTTTTCTGCAAACATTTTTGTCTATCACCTTATTCTAAAAACTCAAACAAAACATTCTTTTTCTCTTAGCCCCTCTTGCTCCGTCCATTGGCTCCTTGAATTGCCTAACATTCTCTTTCTACTAGGGATGGGATCCATATTAAGGTAATATTTATACATAAGACATGCGGGCCAATAAGACCAAATATCCACTCGTATACTGAACATAGGACGAAAAGGCAATACAATCTTTTCCGTCCATGACATTTGTCTACAAGTCTCTAAGAATACATAATTTTCATAATGGTCGGAATATAGTCCCGCCATAAAACAATACACGTCTAAATCATACTAACCAACCGAGCAACTCTGAACCAAATGGAGCGCACCAACATCTTTAGGTGAGCTGATTCCTTGGAGGGTTGTCGATCTCTCTATCAAGACCTGCGGACATGAAACGCAGCGTCCCCATGCAAAAGGGACGTCGGTACGAATAATGTACTGAGTATGTAAGGCACATAAATAAGTACATAAAAGACATGTAAGAAATATAAAGTAAATGACTCAACCTGTAAGTCTATATAACTCTGTAAATCATGAAATCCTTATAGTGTCATGCATATGCGTATGAATGTCATGTCGTGCATAGGTGCATGTGTTCATAACACCATCAAGACTCTGAGGGCATCATATCATATCATCTCGGCCACTGTGGGCAATGTCATCAACGTATACCAGTTGATCAGGTGGTGGTGCATATATAACGCCGTAACCTTTTTCCCGTATCCCATATAAATATAATATACATATATACGCGTATATAACGCCATCTGGTCATGGGTCATTGTACATGTATAAATGCATGAAATGCATAAGACATGCGTTAATAAAATTTTCTTAGAATGCCATAAACTCAATATACCTTTCGGATAAACAATATCAAATACATATTTTTCTGGGACCCATTAACAAAAGATTAATAATATGACACATGGGGAGTCAAGAATATAGACACCCCTAGTATTTATGTGAATATAGTAATTTATGGAAATTTCACATTTGCTCATTTCGTTTGTGTCGTATAGATCATGCCAAAAAAAAAAAAAGGTATTTCCTTAACATACCTGAACTAATTTTCTTGACAATCCCTCCAATACACGTTGATTGCAACAAAATATGTTTCGGCGGATCGAAGTAGGGTAAAATCCGTTTGATATTCTTGTGAAAGATTGCACCATACATTCTTAAAATTGCAAAATCTCACGTTGCTAAGAATCTCGTTGGAATGTTGTTGGATTCACGTCGGAATCCTTGTATGAAATGATTGAAGTTGTTATAAAACATCATTTTCTTGAAATGTTATAAAATATCACTTTCTTGGAGATGTTACAAAACAACATATATAATGCTAATGTGACCACTCTTTGAAATGCCTTTTACTCATTAGGTTTGGGCCCCTACATCTTTGATGACTAAGCCTATAACTTACATAAATAAGCCGCCTATTTATGGGCTTAATGAGTCATTATTAATGGCTTTCATGGCTGCCACGTTTTGGCTTTGTCCTTATCCAAAATTTATAATTAGTCCACCATTAGTTATTAATTAAGTAGGTAATGTCCCATTACCCAATAATTAACCAATTACTCACATAATTGATAATTATTTCCACTTACATAAAACACTACCTTCTTTTCGCATACCTTATACACCTTACTATCATGTCATGTGGTATCTTGTATGTCACTAGTCCATAAATACTGAGTATTTTAGCTAGGGCTGTATTTTACCCCAACATACCAAACCTGGACGAAAATTCATTTTCTTTGACTTGCTCCCCTTTCACCTTCACGAATTTACTTATCACTTGTTTGAAATAGTATAATGCTTATAATCCCAAAATAATCCCATTCACGTACTTACGTCGATTAACTTACGACGAAACTTTAACAACGCAAATGCACAATGTAATAATATAATAGTGATATCATAGTCCTCTAGAAGCTCCAAACATATCCTCTAACGCAAATTCATATCCTTCTGCTTAAACAAGTGTTGAAGGCTACAGTGATCAGTAAAAACTCACAATGAACCCCATACAAATAATGACGCCAAATATTCAAGGTGTAAACAATGGCTGCTAGCTCGAGATCATCCACTGGGTAATTCTTCTCATGAGTCTTCAACTGGAACGAGGCGTAGGTAATCACCCTACCCTCCTGCATCAAAACACAACCAATGCCTATCATTGAGGCATCACAATAAACGGTATAAGAACCTGAAGCTGATGGCAATACTAACCCTGGAGCTGAGGTCAAAGCCGTCTTGAGCTTCTGGGGGCTCTCCTCACACTCTTCTGACCACCTGAACAGAACACCCTTCTGACTCAATTTGGTCAAGGGTGAAGCAATAGAAGAAAACGCCTCCAATAAGCGACGGTAATATCCCGACAAACCAAGGAAGCTCCTAATATCTGTAGCGGCGGACGACCTGTGCCAACTCTGCACTGCCTTTTTCTTCTTCGGATCAACCTGAATTCCTTCGATGGACACCACGTATCCCAAGAAAGTTACTGAGCCCAGCCAAAACACACACTTGGAGAACTTTGCATAAGATTCTCCTCCCTCAATCTCTACAATACAACCCTCAAATGTTGAGTATGCTCCTCCAGTCTACGGGAATACACCAGGATGTCATCAATGAACACACTAACAAAGAACCCAAATATGGATGAAATGTGTTGTTCATCAAATGCATGAACACTGCTGGGGCATTGGTCAGCCCAAAAGATAGCACAAATAACTCATAGTGGCCATAACGGGTCCTGAAAGCCATCTTGGAAACATTTGAATGGCGAATCTTCAGCTGTTGGTACCCGGATCTCAAGTCAGTCTTGGAGAACACCCTAGCTCCCTGAAGCTGGTAAAACAAATCATCAATGCAAGGTAGAGGATACTTATTCTTGACTATAACTTTGTTCAGCTACCTATAATCAATGCAAATTCTCATGGAACCATCCTTCTTCTTCACGAACAACACTGGTGCACCCCAAGGTGACACACTAGGACGGATGAACCCTTTTTCTACGAGTTCTTGAAGCTGTTCCTTCAATTCCTTCAAATCCGCTGGTGCTATACGATACGGTGGAATAAAAATAGGCTGAGTGCCCGGCACCAGAGTCAAGGCCAAAATCAATATCCCTATCGGGTGGCATGCTCGGCAAATAAGCAAGAAACACATCCGGATACTCACGGACTATAGGAACATAATCGATAGTGGAAGTCTCAGCACTAACATCCCTCACAAAAGCCAAATAAGACATGCATCCTCTCTCTACCATAGGTTGAGCCTCCGGGTATGAAATCACCCTACTAGGCACATAATCAATAGAACCGCTCCACTCGACTCTCGGACATCCCGACATCTCTAAGGTTACGGCCTTAGCGTGACAATCTAGAACAACATGAGACGGGGATAGCCAATACATGCCCAATATCACATCAAAGTCAACTATGCTAAGCAATAGCAGATCTTTCAGGTCTCCAGACCCCCAATTGATATAACGCATGACCGATACATTCGGTCCACAGTAATAGTATCGCGCACCAGAGTCGACACATGAACAGATGTGACTAAGAACTCGCGGGGCATATCCAGAAAATGGGAAAAATATGATGAAACATAGGAATACGTGGAACCAAGATCAAATAAAACTGAAGCAACTCGGTGACAAATTGAAACAATACATGTAATCACTGCATCTGAGGCCATAACATCTGGTCGGGCTGGAAGTGCATAAAAACGGGCCTGAGCTCCACCGGATCAAGCTCCCCCTCTAGGACGGCCTCTAGCTGCCTGACCCCCACCCCTTGCTGCTTGGGCGGGTGGTGAAATAACTGAAGCTGATGTCGAGAGCTGACCCCTCTGCTGGGATGGACCCCCAAGAAAACAAGGACACTGCCTCCTAATATGCCCAAACTTTCCACGCTCGTAACAACTCCCATGTGCTGGAGATAGGGATTGAAGGGAAACCCCGGCGACAAACCGACTCAATCTCTCGGGTAATATCAACAACCTGCTCAAATGTAGCACCCGATAATATCTCCATAGTCATAAGAATATGAAGTCGTTACGAGAGGTCATCCACAAATAGCATGATCCTATCTCTCTCTATGTAGGGACTAACCAAATAGCATGACGGGCTAGCTCCGAAAACCTCATCTCGTACTGGCACACCATTATATCACCCTATCGCACCTGCTTCTGCGTGCGTAGCTCTTCCCTGCAGGCGTGTGGAACATACTTCTCTAAGAAGAGAGGGAAAAGTTGCTGCCAAGAAAGGGGCACTGCCAAGAAAGCCTCTCAAATCTCTCCAACCTGCGCTGCTAGTCGTCAACCATAGCTGAAACCACAAAATCCTGGGCTGGTGCAACCGTCTGTGCTGGAACTGCCTCCAGGGTCTGCAATCCCTGGATAACCTGCTCAGGTGTACGGGCAGCTGGAGTCTGAGTGCCTCCCCCGGCCTGAGAACTAGCAGCTAAAGTAGGGATAGAAACTTCCTGAGCAAGACTGGTGCATGTAGTTAGAATCTGTATCAAGGTCTCCTGAAAACCCGTGATCATAATAGGCATTGCCTGTGCCTGAGCCGGTTCCGCTGGAACATCTTCGGCGGGGACCTGATCCAGAAGAGTAGGTGGATCCATGGGTACTGCCCCGGCTACCGCACGGGCTGCACCCCTACCTCTACCACGACCTTGACCTCTCGCTAGTCTAGCTGGTGTCTGGTCATCCTGATCGGTAGCTCGTGTCCTTACCATCTGTGAGAGAATGAAACAACAGAAATTTAGTTTCTAGAATCAATAGATTCGCACGACATAATTCAAGAACGTGAGATTTTTTCCTAAGGGTTCTGTAGCCTCTCGAAGATAAGTACAGACATCTCCGTACTGATCCGCAAGACTCTACTAAACCTGCTCATGACCAGTGAGTTCTATGTAACCTAGGATCTGATACCAACTTGTCACGACCCCAAATCTACACTGGTCGTGATGGCGCCGATCGTGAAACTAGGCTAGCCAATTTACAGAACATAAAACCAGAAGCTTTCCAATTAAATCAATAACACAATTTATCAGAAATCTTCCACTCTTAATATTTCACATATATGGATAAGTAATGAAAACATCTTAACAAAATCCCCAAAACCCGAAGTCAACCGTCATGATCATCTAATAGAACAAAAAATCTGACACGGTTTCTTTAATACATCAAGTCTAGGAAAAATATAAATAGCAATCAAATGAGACGGAGAAGGGTGGGGCTGCGAACGTCGTGCCGCTACCTCACAATCTCCGACAACTGCTCCACTGATGAAGAATCGAATCTCACTCGATCCGGGCACTTGGATCTGCACACAAGGTGCAAGGAGTAACGTGAGTACACCAACTCAGTAAGTAGCGAATATAAATAAGGACTTGAGTGTGGTGACAAGCTTTTATAATCATGAAAATTCATATAATAAACATCAGTGGAAAACAATAAATCAAATCAGGGATCTACGTCCCGAAACTCTCATAAAAACTCTAGTTTTCCCTTTCCAAATTTCATATAAAATATTGGTTCAACATTTATCGTTTAGAGAAAAAAATGTAAAGAAGAGTGAAAACAGTAGTTTCATAGAAAATAAGCCCTTCGGGCACAGTGTCACTCACAATATAAAGCCTCCTGGGAAAGCCTCTTAGTCACTCGTGACTCATCCCTTGTCAATCAGCACTCACGCTCAATAGGTGCCATATAATAATCGCTGCGGCGTGCATCCCGATCCATATATATATATATATATATATATATATAACGTTACGACATGCATCCCGATCTATTAATAGTCGATTGCACTCACTGGGGGTGTATAGACTCCGGAGGGGCTCCTTCAGCCCAAGCGCTATATCACTGCGACGTGCAATCCGATCCAATATATATCTCGCTGTGGCGTGCAGTCCGATCCAATATATATCTTGTTGCGGCGTGCAACCCGATCCAATATACATATGTATATGTGTATAACGATGCAGCGTCCAGGACGATCAATCACTATCCTCACAATCTGGCTCTCGGCCTCTCTCAGTCATCACCCTCACAAGCCACTCGGGCAACTCACCACAAATCACGAGAACTCAGCCCAAAATAACTTTCATTTGTTTAAAAACAGGGTGATAAACAGGAATAAACAACAAACAAGTATAAATTATGACTGATATTATATTTTCTATTAAAAAACAATGTGAGAATAGTAGTAAAACACCCATGTGGGTCTAAAACAGGTCAGCACAAGGCCCCAAAAATGGCATAACCCAAGATATAGTATAAATCTCTAAAATACGAAATATCATATGATTTCGAATCAAATATGCGACATAATAGTCGCTACGGGATGGACAAAGTCACAATCCCTATCGGTGCACGTCCACACGCCCGTCACCTAGCATGTGCGTCACCTCATTTATCAAATCAATACAAAATAACGAGGTTTCTTACCCTCACGTCTAGATTTACAATCGTTACTTACCTCAAACTGGATGAAAAACTACTCTGCGATGCCTTTGCCCCTCTACTCGGAACAACGCGCTCCGAATCTGTTCAAAACATATTCATATCATCAAAATATGCTAAAGGGACAAAGCCCAGTCGAAAATATCCAATTTACATCAAAAATCATGAAATTATCCAAACTTGACCCCCGGGCCCACGTCCCGATATTCGATAAAAATCACAAAACTAAAATCCTTATCCTCTCACAAATCCATAGATACCAAATACATCATAATCCAACAACAAACGACCCCTCAATTCCTTAATTTAAGGTCTCCAATTCCCAAGCCCTAAACCTCGAATTTAGTCACTAATTTTCCATAAATTTCACCCCTAATCAGTCAAATAATACCAAATAAATGAGTTTTAGGTCCAAAAATCTTACCTCCACGAAGTTCTTTTTATTTCCCCCTTCAAAACCCTCTCTCAAGCTCAAATCCTTATGAAAACTTTGATGAAATAACCCAATTTCGTGAAGGTTGGTATTTATACTCTCTGTCCAGTGAAACCGCACTAGCGGTCTTTTAACTGCACCTGCGGTCCCAGGTGCGCTTCTATGGAATTCCACTTAAAAATCCAACCTCATATATGCGGTCCATAAGCCCGCACCTGCGAACAAAGGTTCCACATCTACGGAAAAAGCTTAGCCCCACAAACTCCGCATCGGCAGCTCCCAAACCGCACCAGCGACCTCGCACATGCGGCTCCCCCTTCCGCAGGTGCGGAAAACCAGAAAGCTTTACACCATCAATTCCAAATTACTAAAACTCATGCCGATAAATATCTGAACTCATCCCGAGGCCCTCAGGGCCTTAAACAAAAGTATCAACAAGTCATAAATGATCACCCGAACTTAGTTGAACACTCAGAACACTCAAAATAACATCAAAACACCAAATCAAATCCAAATTCAAGCCTAAGGATTCCTAAACTTCTGAAATGCGCCAAGGATATCGAAATCACCCAAACCACGTTCGAATGACCTGAAATTCGAACACACATCCCAAATGACACTACGGACCTACTCCGAGTTCCAGAATTCCATTCCAACCCCGGTAGCTAATTTTTCCACTGCCGACCGGAAATCGCCAAAAATTTAATTTCGCCAATTCAAGCCTAATTCTACTCCGGACCTCTGAATGACGTTCCGAACACATTCGTAAGTCCCAAATCACCTAATGAATCTACCCGAGCCACAAAACTCACATTCCGAGATCCTTTACCTATAAGTCAATTACCGGTTGACTTTTCCAAATAAATCACCATCCTAAGAGACTAAGTATCTCATTTCTCATCACAATCGCTCCGAACCCGAACAAATCAACCCAACGCAACACAAAAGAGCTGAACCATACAAGAACGAAGCAGAAGTGGGAAAAATAGGGCTAAACTCTCGGAACGACCGGCCTAGAGGATAGCTTAGTGACAATAAATTACGAACAATAAATGAAGAACAAAAAAGTTGAAGAAAAAACTTGAGCACTACAAATTAGAAAAGTAGAGTAGAATATTCTATAGCACTTATTTTCTTTTGCCTCGAGGTAGGTCGTGACAGGCCTTCGATATGCTCCCTCGAGTAGGGCGTATCAAGCCTTAGATATTCTCTCTCGAGGTAGGTATTCTGAGACTGGGCTTCGAACTTCGCTTTGAGACCGTTAAAGCTCGGGCTTGGCATAACAGAGACTTCAAAATCGTACTCCTTCGATTTTGGCCGTATACGATATATATATATCAACCAAGCCATACTTTAATTTTCTATTCCAAATAGAAAATTTTTCAATCTGTTCACAATATTAATTATATTTTTTCCACTAGCAAAAAATATAATAATATTTTATTTGGGCTAACAAATTACTATATTTGATTAATTAAATTATTTAGTTTAATTATCAAATAACAAAATATGTAATCCTTTAGCAAATATCTGGACACTCGTTAGTGTGCGGTCCCCTAGATTTAATACGGAGCCGGATATACTAATCAAGGATGGCATCTAGAAATACTCCTTAACGACTAGATAGAATGAAATATACAATTTACTCTCAATATCGAGTAGAAGAATAATGTAGTAATTTCTTCTGTCCTTATAGCTATGAGTTACCCATGATATGGTTCAACTGTCAAACCTTAACGGGGACCAGCTATATATTCATGTCAAATAGAATCGGCCATTGAGTGATGTAAGAAACTCTTTTGTTCATTTTAATCAGTTGCCATGGCCAAGGTCTTATTTCGTTCATTTATATTTCACGAAAACATGGAGCATAATTTCATTACCAAGAGTCGACGTATCCCATATGGATCAATCATTAATTCAACAAGTATTTAATCATACCCAATATACTTTCAACTATCATCCTGGGACCATACATGTCCGGTATCAAAGCACAATAAATAACATGTTAATTACTATGATGATCTCAGGTCAATAGAAACTCTTAAATGATATCGAGAATATCTTATTACAGTTTATGAAAATTTTAGTCACGGGGAATTATCCAATGAGTCGATTCAATGACCATATTTATATATGCAAGATCTAGATAACAAATATTGACCTAACCGGATTACTAATGTCCGAATTAATAATACTACAATCAAGAATAAATTTAGAATAAAGTTGTAAGAAACTTTACTCTCATTATCATGATCTCAATCATAATGTCAAGTCTCAAAATTTAATCAAGGACCTTATAAAAGTAATCAAGCAATTAGTAATAATGATAAAATAATATCAAATTCTATATATATTTTATAACAAATAACATTCAGAAAAATATGTTCAAATCATCAAATATGACAATAGATCCAAGACATATCTACTATACAGCTAACACTAGACAAGCCCAAAAAGTAACCATTCCTTTCAATTCATTGTCAATGAATCAGAATCACAACCACTTTTATTGTTTAAGAAAATAACACTCGTTTATTTTTTATTTCTCAAACGAGTCGTGCAATTATTTTCGAAGTCGGAGAACTTTTGGGTGGAACTTGGAATAAGAGTGAGTATTATACGATGGGAAACTTTTTATTTTACACTTAGTTTATGTATGTACCTTTTTGCCAGCTAGCCTTTCCATTGTAACATCTACGAATGCTTTATAGCTAGAACATAGAATAATGAGTTTAATTATGTGCACGAACTCATATTTTCTATATGATCTTTAAACTCTACAATACATTGCTAAGAGGATGCTAGTTCTACTTCTTTCCCATATCAGATTTAATTTGGACATAATTTCACGTGTAGATAAATTTACAATTGTCCTTATGCTGTTATAAAATTGCATAAACCTACTCTATTTTGATGTTAACAATTTCTCAATTAATTCATTACCAATACATATTAAAAAAATAATAGGATACCGAATGTCATAAAAAAGCAAATTCAATGGATTAATTCCCAATTGGTTCCATCACTTCCATCATTCCTTAATTTGAGATTCATCAAAAAAGCTTGTCATAATCCATAAACCAACCAATGACTATGGACCCGACATCGCCATGTCGAGTGTGTCAGGCTCTAACCTGGGGAGACGTGGCTAGCACCCGGTGTCGTACTGACCCGAGCGAATCACTTTATAAATCATGATTATTTAACAAAAACTAGAACATACATAGGCGGACTTGGTTGAACTCATTCTTTCTACAACTATCATGGGCCAACATATCTACAACTCGTACTGTGTAACTGTAGGTGGGAAAATATTGTATTAGAGAGCCATCATACTCAAAATATGAATACACATGAGCCGTCAAGGCCTCTGACATAATGTACATATTGAACACGTGTCTACAAAGCCTCCAAGAGTATATGACATGAAAATATGATCAGGACATGATACTGGTCTACCCATAAATATATATATATATATATATATATATAGTCTAGTGATTATCATACCGTCCTATGTATATATATATATATATATATATATATATATATATATATATACATAGGACGGTATGATAATCACTAGACTATATATATATATATATATATATATATATATATACACATATATACATACATAGGACTGTATGATAATCACTAGACTAGGTTGTATTACAGATGAAATGGAGCTTTGCCAATCCTCAGCTAGATATCAACTCTGTCCATGATAAGAGCCTGTGAAACTGGATACATGAACCTGTAGGCATGAATGTAGTGCCCTGACGATGGACATTAGTACAAAGAAATGTACTATGTATGTAAGGCAGATTACATATGAATAACTTAATTGAAACTGAACTAACATGCATAAATGATATACTGAAAGAAATCTAGAGGGTGGTCAATGATATCCGGGAATCATACTTACCTTATTCTGACTCGTAACATATCTAAGTATTGAATTATCCAACTTACCTTACAAAAGATGTTGACTGTAAAGGGAAGGTTCTGCTAGCCGAGAACATCTAATGTCGTATATACATCTAATTCGTGTCACGATATACCTGAACTTGTTCCTATATGGTATATGTACTAGAAACCATCATTTTATTGAACTTCATCTATAACAATATTCTAGCTACCGTACATTATATCAGAATACTTACCTTAGGCATATCAAACATCTATAGGGCTATACTGAAACATAAAAGCGGCACTTACGCTTTTCATATGAGACCAACCGTAAGGCGCACTCATAAACATGAATAAATACTGGCTCATACGCGTAACATAGTAGACCGTCCGTACGACTCATAATACTGAGTTTTGGCTATGCATGCAATTGAGACCGTCCATAACCAACTTTCATTAGGCACCTATGCATTCATAGATTGTCCACAAGGATTCACTGTACATCAACGCGTTGACCGTCCAAAGGGATTATGTCTTATACCATTCGTTTCATATCACTCATGTAGAGATCATTAAATCATCAATAGATAAACGGGCATTCATAAACATACAAGTTCCTAACTAACTCGTTACAATAAGCAATCCTTATTCCATCGCCACCTTCTATGCATCATTCATACTCTATACTATTTAGCCGTAAAAAATATTGTAACTATTTTAAATCGTACTCCTATCCTTATTTGACATTATGCTTCATTTATCGAGATTACATGATTTTTTCTACTGATAGCAACTTAACTTACGTAATCATGCCAATGTAAAGAAAGGAAGACCTTACATACATCAACATATCTTGTCCAATCCCCAAGCAAACTTAACCTGCAACTCCAGTGTCTGCAAGCAATAAATAATACTTTCGTCACAATGCCAACGTCATAACTTATCTCATTTAAACGACACACTTTATTCTACAATAAAACGGACAACACATGTCTTGTTTATATGATATCCCACAAGTTATAACAACCAACAACAACCCAAACAATATCAACAATACTCATACTATGCCTTTCAAAATAGTTTAACAATCCCGATGAGCGACAAGCTCGGTTTGTGACTAAAAAACTATAGTTTTAAACCCGTTGTTCCTTCCAAATATTATCATCAAAATTAACCTCCACATATTCAATTATACTTACTAATTTCAGCCACGATACAACTTTAATGTGATCCCATAACAGTCCGACAAGTTCAGTAACTCAAAACTTATTTTTCAAATTAGTAAAACACATTTCCAACATGTCTTTTCTTTCAAATCAAGCAAGACAACCAAAAATACATAATTCATCCTCTTCTCGTAAAAACCAACTACAAATTAAACTTAAAAATATGTTCACAACCAGAAAACATTGACACAACCACAATAAACATACCACTCTTTCGAAACACAAGTTCTAATATTTACGATCGAGTTACAACTAGTAAAAGTTCAGATAAGATAAGAGTAGCATAAACATACATATTACTGATTATAAATCACAAAAAAATAGTCCCTGTACATCCAAAACCAGTCCCTCGGTGGAGCTACTAGAAGGAGAAAGAGAAAGTAGCAACATGTCCAGGTTATTCGGCACAATTATCACCCAAAATCACCTAGGATTTGTGTGGTAATTTTTGTGGATAAGTTTCAGGGGTTTAATCTAATGTTCTTGGAATGAAATATGTGGGGAATAAATGTGTTAATTAATCCATTAAATGACCCCTTGCCTGCTCCTTTTTGGGGATTCTTTTGGTCCCTTCATATGAGCAAGTAGGTGATGCACCTACCTGTCTCATACCTGTTTCGCAGTCTCGCAAAAATGCAAATATATTGTTACTACAATGTCATATTTATGAGTAGATTAATGAGTTAGAATGTATATCGTAATTCTCCAATTTGGTAGTGGATCATCCCGTAATTCAAAGTATATTGGGAGAAAAGCTCATCTACATTTGACCTGATTATCAACATATTTATGAATATACCTGTGATGACCTTTGCCAACTTTTGTTCTACAACGCCCTTGAAATAAAAACATTAAAAGAACTCATAACATAACCTCCTTATCATGTTAAGAACATTATTATCACCCAAAAATTACATGTTATAATATTACCAACTTGTCGACTTTCAGCAAAACTTATTTTCTTCAATTTGTCTAAAATCTAAGCCTTCCAATCATCTTGGTACTTGTTATTAATGATCTTAAATATTTGTACCTCCAAGGTAACATGAATAACTTACTTCATGTACTTCTAAAGATGATATGATTTTCAAGCTTACATCAATTGACTTACGACGTACATTTGCATACGATAACATGGGGTATAACATTGTTCCGCCCTTTGGAACATTCGTCCTCGAATGTTGATTGATACGCTTATCAATGCCATAACCTATAGCTCTTATGAATAGTTTAATACTATCATTTCCAACAAAGGAACAATTATGTGGCTAAATACAAATGTCAGGGCATTCCCTCTTTTAGGCCTCTTTCTCACAGCACGACTTGTGGTCATGATTCTTTCAATATTGTTATTGTTGCTACCTTCTGTCATGTAGCATGTACGACTTTGTCCTTGTATGTGTGCCTATGTGACTCTTCTCTCCTTTTTACTCCAGCTTTTAGCCAATCTCTAGGCCTCACTTTGTGAACTTATACATAAATATAACAAGCTATCCCGCTAGGCATCTATAGGTGTATTGAAGTGATTCACTCTGTATTTTTCGAACATATGACTATTTCTATATTATGTTTCATACCCCGCAATTATTTATACATATTTTATTACTGTATCTAGGTAGGTCATACTGTAACATAACACTTACATTGATTTATTATTACCAGGTCTGCTACCCAACTACAGGTTTCTCTGTCGCTGCTTATTCTTATATGTATAAATATATGTCCCTTAATGCTTCCTCGTTACTGGTCATCTGAAGAGTGGCAGCCTAATCTCATCTCAAATTTTGGAACTTTTATCCAACTATTGTTGATTCACCTTAATATTGGATATAACCCACTAGTGATAACTTCAAACATCTTAGGTAATATATTTTCTAGGGCTCACGTCTCGTCGGCTAACATCTGAAGTGATTTGCTTGATCCACCTTACGGAAGATACTATAATTCAATAATCGTAGTTCATAGAATCATAGCGTGATTCATCTTTTGGGGGTATTCTAATCATGTGCAATTCATGAAATCCTTTCTCTTTGAATCACTACTCATTCAAAGGCCTAAATGTTCCACTTATCATTTGTCACAATTACACTCTTATTCTACTACCAGGGCAGCATTCCATCCATTTTACATGCTCCTAGTCTTAAACTCCTCTAAGTTCATTCAAGCTATACTGAGCTTTCTATAACTTACGGAAACCATCAGCTGTCTCGTTTTTGATGGGCTTAATCATGAGGTCTTACCTATTCTAGTCACCTTCTCACTCACCTCTTCTTATCCATACTCTATCTACCTAAAACTTTATCGCTCCACCACACTTTAGCTTCTGACCTATTTGTATCTATCCATAGTACTTGCAACCTTCATTTTTTTTTGCTTACACCATAGATTTCCTTATGTTATTTTTGATCCTCAAGTGATACATCATGTCGCCTCCGGCTCTTCTTTAATAACGGTACTTGGAAACCATGGACTGGAAGATATGCTACTGATGACACCATTATAAGTTCTGGATATTGAATCAGGACACTTCTGGTCCGCTATCTGAACACTAGACTATTCACAACCTTCTAAACTTGGGTATCTCGTACCTTCTTAACCTTTACCTTACTTTCTTTTAAATCTCGCATTGCATCTTCTCTCGCTTTCATATCCTCCTTTCCATGTAGGTGGAGTTTATATCCACACTTTTCCGCACTACTACAGTACTTGTACCTGTGGGGCGTACACAATCCGGCAGGAGCTTCATGCTGACTTCTTATAACTCTACTCTATGGCACGATCTTGAAATTAAAGAAGGGAAACATGTCCAGAATGACCTATAGCCTTTCAATTATATGTTTTGCACGCAACACAACCATATGTGAACCTATACTATACACAATTTCATAGACTCCTGAGGACACAACATGCTCTGGTACAACTTTGTCACACCCCAACATGGGGAGGCATAGCTGGCATCCGGTGTCGTACTGGCCCGAGTGAACCACTTTGTAAATCATGATCGTTTAAGAAAAACTAGAACAAACATAGGCTGACTTCGTTTAACTCATACTTTCTATAACTATTCTGTGTCAACGCAGGCACAACTCGAATTGTGTAACTGTAGGTGGGCAAATGTTGTATTTGCTAGCCATCATACTCAAAACACGAACACACACAGGCTTCAAGGCCTCTGACATGTTGTACATGCTGAACATGTATCTACAAAGCCTCTAAGAGTACCTGAAATCAACATATGGTCAGGATAGGACACTAACCTGCCCATAAGTAAATATATACATAGGATTGTCTAATTGCCTCTAAACTCCGCCGTACTCCGGATGAATGAAACTTTGCCAATCCTCAACCGGATATCAAATCCATCCATGATAAGTTCCTGTCAAACTAGATGCATGAAGCTGCATGCATGAATGCAGTGCCCCGATGATGTGGACATTAGTACAAAGAAATGTACTATATATGTAAGATAGTTAACATATGAATAGCTTAATTGAAACTGAACTTGCATGTATAAATAATATATTAAAATAATTCTGGTGGGTCAATCAGATCCGCGAATCATACTTTAACGTAATCTGACGCGTAACATATCAAAGTATTGAATTATCCAACTTACCTTTAAAAGGATGTCGACTCTAAAGGGAAGGCTCCGTTGGCCGAGAACATCTAATGTCATATATGCATCTAATTCTTCTCACGATATACCTGTACTTGTTCGCATATGCTATTTGTAATGGAAACCATCATATTATCGAACTTCATCTATAACATTCTTTTAGCCATCATACCTTATATCTAAATACTTACCTCATACAGATCAAACATCTCTAGGGCTATACTGAAACATAAAAGTGGCACTCACTCATAAAAATGAATAACCAGTGGCTGATACGCGTAACGTAGCAGACCCTCCGTCTGACTCATAACACTAAGGTTTGGCTATGCGTGCATTTGTGATCGTCCATAACCAACCTTCATTGTGCACCTATGTGTTCATAAACTGTCCATAGGGCTTTGCTATACATATACACATTCATGGACGGTCCATAAGGATCATTTCTTATACCATTCATTTCAGATCACTCATGGAAACATCATTCAATCATCAATAGGTCATTCTGGACATGATAATAGATTATGGCTTTTCGTGTGTAAAAAAATTTATGTCCCTACAATGGATGTTAATCCTCCTATTTATAACTTGATTATATGAGACAAGATCCTCAAATCAAGCGCCTATTGAATGAGAATAAAATCATCATTGATGGGTGCACAATGGTTGGCTATATAAATGCAGATATTCTATGTAACGACGGCCTATTAAATGTTCCCCGATGACAATGTATTGAACATTGGAATTTGGTTGCTCTGTCTTTGGGATTCGTTCAACACTGGCCACATGCTTGCATCCGGTGCCAGTTGCTTGTTGATTCATATCATACATGTCTTTAGTTCCATGTGTCATTCCATCATTCGCATATGTGTCGTTAACAAATTTTACCTCTTAAAGGTAGTTCCCCAACATTCTCGGTGATGCAACTCAGTGTTAAGGGGAAGAAGATAAGAGTTATTTTCTTGGTGGAAAAGTTTCCGAACAGCCTCTAATACTTGAAAGGAAACACGTCCTCTCGCACTTAATAGCCCGAACACATGTTGTCTCGTGATTAAAGAAGTACTTTTGCCAGTTTTCGAGGTAATCATGACCACGATGTTTTCTGTATATAACTTCTCCACTACTCTTCATTTTTACTCTTTACTTTCACTATTTTCACAAATATTTATTCTTATCTAAATTCCCTTAGAACCTTTTTGCAACACCCGACTTTCTCAGTAAAAACATCTCCAAAGTTCTCTTACCTCCATGTCTTCTTGTACTGCTATATTCGAAAAATTTGGCCTTCTCTTCGGTGGAGGCGCAAAGAAAAACAAACCAAAAAGTTTTACGTTGAGTCTAAACCTCCAACCGTAAACACAACCATACCACTTCATCTTAGCACGACATCCAATGTTCAAGAACACAAGCCACCTCCAAACTCATAAAGTGACATGTACTGGCCGTTCGCAAATATCCTTCCTCTATTGGCACGACACCCAATCTCCAAGGAGGAATATAATTGGGGTGATGTCAAAAATATTATCCATGATGTGATAGAACGAGTTGCCTACTCGAAGTCGGGGTTCATGTATGTCTACACGTACCCTTTACTTTGTGTCCATTCACTTTGGGGGCGGGTGAAGGAATTGACCTAATAATTTTAGAATTTTTTCACCGGTACCAAGTTTGCTTGGCATAGGTAGGCCCATACATATAGCGTACGGTGGACTGCCTTCGCTAACCATGTGCTAAAACTGGGGAAACCCTAACCCTCACGCATAGGATGAACCTTTACTCCCCAAACATATTCTATGGGGTGTGCTGAATCTCGGGAAGCATGGCCACCACACCCTTCTTACAAGTGCTGATGACGACAACGACCGTGGATGGATGGAATAGTTTTTTGTCATTTCTACTAGGGATATCATCTCGGCCATACCGCCAGCTTTTCTCAAATAATGCAACCTTATTCGTAAGTCTTTGTTTATTTGTTTCCTTTATTCGTGAAAAAACATTTTCTTTTACTTACATTTTCGTTTTTCATTCAAGCTATTCACTAAGAACCACTATGGGCTCAAGGTCTGGAGCGCTAGGTATAGAAAATTCTCCATATTACTACCACTGAATCTCGTCCATGAAAAGAGATGGATCCCAAATACGGGTGGAGAGCCAAGAACCAGGGTAGGCAAAACAATTATTTTTTATTTCAATCTCAACAACTTAGGAGCAGAATGTTAATTGTTCTTTTGTTCCACACAGGACTTCTGAAGGGTTCCATTGTGAACCTCGACGTTGAGGCTCTCGATTACTCCGAGGAGGTCGAACGAGTATTGAAAAGTGCGTTTAGCGGGAGTAGGGCTCAGAAATATTTTCGAGCTTCCGGTGAGGGTGTCTCCTATCAAAGTCCCCAATCTAAAACCAAGAAACCATTTAGGAAGCGTACTTCCTCGACTGGGGCTCAGTAGAAGGAGTGAGAAGATCATCAACTGAACTAGTCATAGTGGTTATTGATGATTAAGAAGGGGATAATGATGAAGGCGCATCTCTTCTAAGAAGACAAAGGTCTTCATAAGCTCAACCCAGTGCTCAGCTAGTAGGTCTTTAAAATCCTTTGTCAGAGGAAGGTTAGGAGCTCTAGGGGAAATGCATTTGGTTAAAAATGTCGATTCCCATTTTATGATCCATGTCTATGTCCCCGGTCTGATGAGTTTGGTCCATGAACTTCCTCTAACACGAAACCTAAGACAACCACGACTGCCATGCCTTCTACACTAGTTGTTTCTCCCCCATCCACACCAATTGTTCTTTCTCCAACAACATCAAATGCTGCTCCTCCACTGACATCAGTCGTACAAGAAGGGGATAACTTTCCCCCCATGGCCTCCTAATCACGAAAATATGGGAAACACTTACTCGGCTCCACCTCAAGACCCCCCCCCCCCACAGAAGAAGAAGTGTTGTTCTCTTTGTCTAGAGTGGGTGCCATTTTCTTTCCAAGCCAGTGGAGCTCGCCAACTATATGAAGCCGCTGGCTTCAACGAAGGTTTAGAAAAAGATGGACTCCCTTTTTTGGGACTATCTAATATGATGCATTGCTCAAAGTAGGTAGCAATCTCACTTCTTTCAATATTCTTCGATTTAAATTTAAAAGTCATAACTTTGATTTTATCCTTTTTTCAGGCCAACCTTCTTGCCTCTGAGGTCCTTCCAAGATTGATTTTTGACAAGAAAGAGCTTGCTTCAGAACGAGAGGATATTTTAGCTTAGAAGAATCAACTCGATGAGCGCCTTCCGGTGCTGGAGGCTGAAATCGCTCAAATAGATGAGCTCGAGGCTCGACTGCAACACTATGAACAAGATAGGATGGTTCATAGCGAAGAAGTCGCCTAGATACATGAGAACCTTAAGGAATCAAAGGCCAAGTGGGTGGAGATTCATGATACAGTGACTACTGCCGCCGAGCGTGAGTCTTTCTTCATAGAACAAGTTAATAACTTGGAGACTGGCTTGTGTGCAAAAATCGATGAGACCAATGATGCCGAGCAGAGGAGAGACAAACTGGAAGAAAGAATTAAGAGAGTCATAAATCATAACTGACTTCACTCAACCACCAACATTGAGCTTGATTCACAAATAAGCATAATGAAGGCTGAAAATGGAGAGCTCAAAGACAAATTGATAACCCCCGACAAAAACTCCATGACCAAACAGATTCCCTCGTCTTCAAGAAAATATAAGACATGTACCATATGAAGAGAAATACATTGGAGGAGGACAAATATGGAATTTCCAACATCGATGACTGCATTGTCAAGTCCCGGGTACTATAGATAACTGCTCGTGAGAACTTTCATACTCAGTCAGTTACACCTAACTCCTCGAGTACTAGTTCTGAGTATTCAGGATTGGAAGTGGAAATTGTAGAAGAGGAAGGCTCTGAATCGACAGTGGAATAACCTTCTTCCACCAAGGAAAATGATGTCCCTTCTATCCTTTCGGGTTTGGCAGCAAAGAATGATGTATAATGTTTTTCTTTTACTTTTTGTAATTACGCCAAAACTTCTTACTATGTTTCGCCCTTAAATTAATAAAAGAAATATTTACCACCTTAGTGTTGTGCAAAAAATATTCTCTTCCATTTAATTGACAAATCCTCGGAAGTATTCCTACATCCGAAAGCTTTTGATTTGGGGCATAAACACTTTTAGAATCTACCGTTTACTATGAGGGCTTCATTAGAGGGCCCTTGTGTTTACACTACTCTTGAAGAGGGCGTCTCATGTTCATTCTGGCACAATATTTTGAAGTTTTTGTTAACTCTCAAATTGGTAAATAAATTAACTTATCATTCAGATAAGAAATAAGATAAAACTACTTTGATTTAATAGTCCCTAATTCTAACTGTCCTTGATTCTCGTAACACTTTCAATGTCTTGTAATATACTATTCCCACCCTCCCCATTGTTCAGATGTTAAGCATGAGAATTCAAACACTAGAGGTCTTGCATTACCCGATGACATTCTATTCATATCAAGCTTTTACGTTGCTTCATCATTAATGGAAACAAATTGTGGATGGGTAAAGAATATGTTACCGGAGACCGATAAGACTGTAGGGAGAAGAGTTATACTATCGGGTCAAAGATTATGTAACCATCGACAAGTTGCTTTCCGTATGAGACGAACCACACATATCTTTTGGTAAGTTTACTGATGATCTTTCCTTCATAGTATGTTGTACATTGCTACCACATTAAAACTTTTCTAGAAAATCCCAATTGGGACAAAAACTAGTCGAAGGGAAAAAAATTGTAGCCCATACTTTCAGTATAGCAAGGATCTTCAGCAATAATACCGTTAGAGGTGAGTCACGTTCCAATTTCTTGGAAATTTAACTCCATCTTGATTTTTCAACTCGTATGAACCTTTACCTATTATAGATAAAACACGGTAATGTCCTTCCCATGTTGATCCTAGCTTCCCGACGTTGACCTCTCGGGTGCTTTGAGTGACATTCCATAGAACAAAATCTCCTACTTTGAAATATCAGGGATTTTTCCTACGTATAATACCTTTCTATCCTTTGCTTTTGCGCCACCATCCTCAAATATGTCAGATCCTGGTGGTCTTCAAGCAAATCTAGTTTGACTAGATAAAGCTTATGAATCGTACACGAGAGAAAATGGGGTATCTCCTGTGCTTGACTTTGTTGTTGTATGATAAGCCCATAGACACCCGGTAGCTTATACGACCTCTAGCCTTTATCATCTTCTAACTTCATTTTAACATTTTGGATAATTACCTTGTTGGTTGACTCTTCTTGTCCGTTAGCACTACAGTGATGTGGAGAAGACGTAATTCGCTTGATCTTTAAACCTTGAAAAAACATAGTGGCATTTGAACCTAGGAACTGTGACCCGTTTTCACAATTGATCTCCTTTGGTATTCCGAACCGGCAGATTATGTGGTCTCATATGAAGTCAACCACTTCACGTTCTTCGATCTTTTGGTAGGAGCCTACTTCAACACACTTAGTAAAATAATCAGTTAAACCCAAACGAAATTTTACCTTTGTGATCCCTTATGGTAAGTGAGTGAATATGCACATCCCACATCCATGAACAGTCATTATGACACCGAATGCAGAAGTTCCGCTGGTTGGTGCACTAATTGTGCATGGCATTGACACTTGTTGCATTTTTTTACGAATGTCTTTGCATCATGTTCCATTCGGGGTCAAAAGAAGCCAATCTTGACTATCTTGAGAACAAATGAGTTCGCACTGGAATGGTTTCAACAGAACCCTTCAAGGACTTCCCTCATCACGTAATCAGCCTCGGAGGCCCCTAGACACTGAGCCAATGGTCCTTAAAATGACTTTTTGTATAACTGTCATTAATAAGACAGTAACATGCTACTTTGCTCCGTAGTGACCGAGATGCTTTTAGGTCCTCGGATAATATACCATGCCTAAGATTTGCAATGAACTCATTTCTCTAGGATTGGATTAAGTTGGTCTAATTTACTTCGCAATATACGTTCACATCCAACACTGAATGCAAAAATTAAATGATCGCACCTGAATCACATCCTTTCATATCTGTGGATGAACCCAAGTTAGCCAAAGCGCCTGCCTCAACATTTTCATCCCTTGGGATGTGGACGATTGAACACACTTTGAATTATGAAATTAGTGCTCGAACCTTTTTCAAATATTGTTGCATGTGCTCCTCCTTTGTGTCAAAAATTCCATACACTTGGTTTACCACCGGCTGAGAGTCACACTTTATCTTGATCTGAGCTAGTTTTATCCTTGCAACCAAAGCCTCTTATTTGGCTTTATTATTAGTCAATGGTATATTTATAATGGCATATCTTATGGATTCTCACAAGGGAGTGGTTAGAACTACCTCGAAACCGGACCCTTTTACATTGGAGGCTCCATTTGTTAACAAGGTCCAAACTCCCGATAACTTTCCTGATACCTGTACCACTTCATTAGGAGCCAAATGCATTAATCCCGGACTGAAATAGGACATGAAGTCGTCCAAAGAATTTGACTTGATTGCACTCCTGGGCATGTATTCTATGTTGAATTCACTAACTTCGACTGCACATTAGTCAATCAACCCGACAACTCGAGCTTATGAAGGACATTCCTTATCTAAGCGGTTGTCACAACGACTATTGGATTACGTTGAAAATAAGGCCAAGTTTTTGATGTGCGGATATCGTATTTCTACTCATGATAAAATTTGACTATTGTAATAAACATGAAATTGCATACCTTCTTCCTCCGGAACTAAGATAATACTTACCGCTACTTTTGAGACACCTAATAAATTATTAGTTGATCCCATTCCCGAGGTTTCGCCAACAACAGAGGGTTAGATATGTACCTTTTCTGGTCCTTCAATGCCTATTGGCGTTTCAGAGTCCACACAAAGTCATTCTTATTTCTCAAAAATGAAAAGGAGTTCTGGCAGTTCTTCGATGACCTAGATGAACCTGATTAGATCCGCTGACCTACCAATCAACCTTTATATTTTTTTCACTGTTCTTAACAGATCCGAGATATCCTCGATGGCTTTGATTTTGTCGGGTTTCACCTCGATCCCTCTTTGTGAGACTACAAACCCTAAGAGCTTATCGGAGCCAACTGCGAAACCATACTTCATCAGGTTGAGCTTCATCTTGTACTTTCTCAGAATGTTTGTAACGACCCGACAGTCACTATGAGCATTTTCATCCCACTCGATAGTGGTCTTGAGAAGCTGCATATGGTTTATTTTTACTTGCGTGTATCGTCTCTTTTGGTTTTCAAGTGATTATGGATTGATTTGGAAGATTTGTTCTTAATTAGGAAGCTTTAAGTTGGAAGAGTTCACAAACTTTCACTTTTGTGTATTTGACATCAAATCGGAGTATTGATGGTTCTGTTAGGTACATATTTACATTTTGATGTTTCTAGAAGGTTTCAGCAGTATTTACGAAAGTTGACAATTTGAAGGTTTAGAAATTTCATAGGATTGACCGGTAGGTGACTTCGATGTTATCGTGTTTGTATTGTTTTTTCGAGAGTTATAATATGTTCCTTTTGTCATTTGGGAGTTGAGTGCAAATTTTTGTTGATTCCAGATTGGTTAGAATTGAATCGAATGTTTGGTTAGAAGTTTGAAGCTTATGAACTTAAGAGATTGAACTTGATCGTTATATAGTGGTTTTGGTGTTATTATGTGCTATTTTAGGCCTTTAGTAGGTCTATACTATGATTTGGGACATGTTGGTATGTTCAGACGGGGTCCCTTAGAGCTCATGTGAGTTTCGGGGTGATTTCAAACCATTTCTAGGCCCTTTTTAGTTTGCGCTTTTTGGCTATAAGGGTGTGAATCACGATCATCTTGAGGCTGCATTCGTGAAAATCAAATTGTTGCTTGGGCCATGTTAGTAAATATCGCGGAAGCCTTTCTCTCGTTCACGTAGAAGAATTTCTGCTATCACATGCGGCAGACTTTGGAAGATTATACCAAGAAATATATAGCAAATTTGGAGGTGATCCAAAAACGAAAGTTGTAGTTCTCTGTGTCTAGTTTACATAAAATCAAACCACATTCATTTGTTTTTTTGTAAAAAAAGATATGGTTGTTATACTAAAGGCGATCCGGAAATAGTTTAGGAAGGTAATAGAGTTTGTTCATCACGATCACGAGAAAAGGCCATGATCGTAAAAGGGTACAAACTGTGCTATACATTTTTCGAATCTTTATCACGAGGTTTTTTACCCCGATCTCAAAGAAGGACGATTGGCAGTGCATTAAATTTTGGGATTTTGAGTTTATTTTCTCCATTTTTGAGTTCTTGGCGCATAAGTAACGCAATTTTGGATGAGATAAACACCCAAATAATGAGGGTTAGTAATTTTATATTTGTTTTTATCAAATAACCTTGTTTTTTCATGGATTATTACACCTAAATTGAGGATTTTAAGAGAAGAAATTGGGGGTCTTTTACTTGAACTTAAATGAAATTTTGGGTTTCGAACATGAAATTGATGTCGTATTTTGATGAAACTTATATGGTTAGACTCGTATTCGAATGGTTTATCAGAATTTTTGAGTTTTTTCGGGTTTCAAGATGCGGGCTCGGATTAACCTCTTGGTTGAGTTTTAGTGTTTGATTAAAGATTCGACCTTTATCATTTGGGTTTGCTCTCTTTTTAAATTATTAATGTTTTGAGTTTCTTTTGGCTAGTTTCGAGCCTTTCGGAGGTTAACTCGCACATGATGGAATTTATAGAGTATTGTTTGCTTGCTCGATATTTGATGATGCTTGTTCGAGTTAAGTAACATTTTGGAACTTGGAATAGAGGGTAATTATCCCAAGGAACAATGTTATTTCTGATGTGTTGAGGTGACGCACATGTTAGGTGACGGGTGTGTGGCCGTGGACTGGGTTATCATGATTCAAGGTGACTTTTAGATTAGTAGCAAACCTATTATGCAATCATATCTTGTTATATTTGTGTTTCCCCTACTTGTTTGATCAGAAGAGTTGTGATTCATGTTCGAAATCATGTTTAGGCTATGTGCTTATTCTGTTGAGATTTAATGAGGCTATTGCTACTATTTTGAGTTATCTGATTTAACTGTAATTATATACTCTGTCGTGGTTCTTCATTTGCATATCATATCTCAGTCTTTGTTCATAATTCATTGTTACATTGCATGTGTGACGACCCAAAGGGTCATGACCTATTTTATTACCCATTCCGTACTTCTGATGCCTTGAAAATCTCATATGTAGTTACCTCGATTTGCATGCACAATCCGGGAGCATAGCCGGACCGCTTAAATATGAAATTCTGTGAAAAATGCTAAAACTTGAAATTAAAATGAGTAAATTTGACTTCGGTCAACATTTTGGGTAAACGGACCCGTGATTTGACGGTCCCGGAGGGTCCATAGGAAAATATGGGACTTGGGCGTATGTCCGGAATTGAATTCCGAGGTCCTAAACCCGAGAAATGAATTTTTGAGTGAAATTGTTTTTCTCAAATTTATAATGAAAAATGAAAAAGAAAATTGGTTAGAATGTGTTGGTATCGGGCCAGTATTTTTGGTTCTGGCGCCCGGTACAGGTCTTATATGTGGTTTAAGATATTTCTGTGAAGTTTTGTTGAAATTGGATGTTGTTTGACGTGTTTCGGACTTAAAACTCTAAATTTGAGAGTTTATGAAGTTTGAAGAAAAACTAGTGATTTTGAGGTTTGATTCATTGTTTTTTATGTTATATTGGCGATTAGATCGCACGGTTAAGTTCGTATGATTTTGTTGAGTTAGTGCATGTGATTTGTTAGGAGCACCGAGGGCTGGGGAGTGTTTCAGAGGTGTCTCAGAGTGATTTTGAACTTAGGAAGATTGCTGGTTTTTTGCTTCAGTAGTTGCAGGTCCATTTTTTCTTCGCGTTCACGATACCTCTTCCGCGTTCGGCGAAGCTTTGAGCTATTCCTTCATCACGTTCGCATCCATTCCCTCGCTAACGCGTTGGGTTATTTGACCTTGAGGGCTTAGACCTCTTTTCCTCTTCGCGTTCGTGTACACTTGACCGTGTTCGCGTAGCTTTGCAGGTCTTCTACATCGCGTTCGCATGATGTCCCAAGCGTTCGCGTAGGCCAATTTCTGGACCCCAACCTCTTTACCCTTCGCGTTCGCATTCACCCTTTCGCAAACACGATGGTCTGTCCAGTCTACCCTTCGCGAACGCGACCTCCCTTCCGCGAACGCGAATGGCAATTTTGCCCAGTGGTATATAAATATTTCCATAATAGTAGCTTCGGGAATTTTCATAAGTTTTCACGAAATTCTTCTTCTCCAAGGTCCTTAGGCGTCCATTGAAGCAATCCTTCACCAAAACTCCTTGGGTTAGTAAATTTTAACTCATTTCCTTTGTTTTTCATCTATATCTAATGAATTCCTAAGCCTAAAACATGCAAATAGAGTAGAAAATTGGGAATTTGGGTAGAGTTAGGCCCTTTTGAATTTTCATGATTTAGACCTCGTTTTGTGGTCAAATTTGAAAACAAATTATATATTCGGACTCATGGATGAATGGGTGACGTGGTTTTGTTCCGAGCCTCGTGTTTGGACCAAGCGGGCCCGGGGTCGAATTTTGTTATTTTGGAAGAATGCATGGAAATGGGTAATTAGGCTATGTAATTGAATTATCGAATCCTTATTGATATACTTGAGATGATTATTCCTAGATAATACCACTCCGGAGTTGAACTCTAAAGGAAAGGCGGTGTTAGAGGGTTGATTGCTTATTTTGGACCCGAGGTAAGTGATTGGTCTAACCTTAGCTTGAGGGAATATGACTTGAGTCTTATTTGCTACTTGATAATTGTCAAGTACGATGTATAGGCATGGTGACGAGTATCTATACATTTGTGTCTAGCATGACCGTGAGTCTTATAATTGCAAATATTTCGATTTTTTTGTCACTTCCATGATTAATTGATGATTTCTATATGTTGTAAAGAGAATGTGAAGGAAATTGTGATGTTTAAACTTTGAGGAGCATTGGCTCAAATTGTAACATAAATAGTGAAGATATATGAGATAATCAAATCCTTTGGAGCATTGGCTCAAATTATAACACGAATGGTGAAGATGTATGAGATAGTTGAATCCTTTGGAGCATTGGCTCAAGTAATAGAGTAAACTATGAAATGAAAGTCAAAGAAAGAGAAAGAGTTACTAAAATATATCCTCGCCGGGTCATTGTTGCTTTAGTAATTACCTCCCTTACTAGGATGTTGAGATTACTGTTATTGTTCCCGTGCCGGGATTTAATTGTTTAATTGATGTTCCCTAGCCAGGATTTCTATTTTTATTATGTTTACTCCCTTGCCCTTGTTTGTTATTGATGTTTGGGTGAGGAAGAGTGTTAAAGAACGGAGGGTGATGTCGTGCACTGTTTGCTATTGTAAGGATCAATGTTAAAGCACGAAGGGTGATGTCGTGCATTGTTTGATATTGTCTCCCTTGCTGGGATGTTGAGATTACTCTTATTGTTCCCTTACCAGGATTCCTATTTCTATTATGTTTACCCCTTGCCCGTTGTTTGTGATTGCTATTTGGGTAAGGAAGAGTGTTAAAGCACTAAGGGTGATGTCGTGCATTGTTTGATATTGTCTCCCTTGCTGGGATGTTGAGATTACTCTTATTGTTCCCTTACCAGGATTCCTATTTCTATTATGTTTACCCCTTGCCCGTTGTTTGTGATTGCTATTTGGGTAAGGAAGAGTGTTAAAGCACTAAGGGTGATGTCGTGCACTGTTTGCTATTGTGAGGAAGAGTGATAAAGAACGAAGGGTGATGCTGTGCATTGTTTGATATTGTGAGGAAATAGTGTAAAGCACGAAGGGTGATGTCGTGCCATACGATGTACCATTCCGTACCTATATTAATTGATTATACTGTGAGGATAGAGAGTAAAAGCACAAAGGGTGATGTCGTGCCATGATTTACATTGATCACATTATACATTGCATAGTGTGGACGAGAGTAAAAACACGAAGGGTGATGCCGTGCAAGTTTGTGATTTCTGATCCTTATTGATATTCTGTCCTTGTTGTTCTTTTCCTTATTTGAGATTTCTTATATGAAACTGCTATCACCCCACAACATGTTCCCCTTCCTTTATTGATTGTTTTTCTCCCTGCATTTCTNTTTATTTGGTAGTCTGGTTCTAGCCTCGTCACTACTTCACCGAGGTTAGGCTAGGCACTTACCACTACATGGGGTCGGTTGTACTGATGCTACACCTGCACTTCTTTATGTTGTGCAGACTACGCAGCCGGATCCGGAGGACATCATTAGTGGGAGTGTCTTTCAGCTTATTCTATAGGTTTCAAGGTATACCCTATGGCATTCGTGGGCCTTGGCGTATCTCCTATCCCTATATCTTCGCTACTATCTTATTTTCATCTAGTTTCAGAGACAGTCATGTATTTCCTTTCACACTTTGTATTTAGCACTCTTATAGACAGTTCGTGAGTTTGTGACTCCAGGTTTTGTGAAAATTATGCGTCGATGTATTATGTTGTCATTACTTAGTTTTGAATTATATTTTATTTCCGCTGTTAAGTTGTGAACTGCTTTAGCTTGTTCTGTTGATTCGAGGTTATCATGCTAGCTTAACTGTACACGTTGGCTTGTCTATCAGGTTCAACGTTAGACGCCATCACGGCCGCTGCAACAAGCCATATTTTCTTTTAGTTAGCGCTGGGTCAGGATCCAGCCCTCCGAAGTCTAACATACCAGAAGTGAGCGTAGGCATGGTGATATACATACACATGTTTTGGTGAGGGGCATTAATACCTAGCACCTGTACAGTGCTGGGTGATTGTGTGTGTGTGATGAAGTGAACATTTGAGACAAACAACTTGAGTATGTTGAGGGTGAGATTGCCTGGGGATATCACCATGAAATCATTTATTGGACATGCATAATTAACATATAGGCATAAAGATGCATTTTCCTTATGGTAGACGGTAAGGTGACATTGATGATTTTACACCTAGCCATAGAGATATATAATCATTATTTTAGATGGTATATGATAACTGATGTCATGTATGCATAGAGATAGACTTAGCTCATGCTAATTGATAAACATAAATTCTTGTCTGGTGTTCTGATGGTATGTGTTATGGATAGGATTTGTGGATCTTTGGGGTGGTTATGTACTCATTTCGAGAGGATTGTAATCGATTTGAAGGCCACTGGTAGGCATATAGAGATTGTGTGTTCTTTATCTAGTCGGATTTATTTGCTAAATATAGCTGTTGTTGAGGGGTGTCTCATCGGTTAGAGTTGATCTTACTTGTGTTCTGAGATGTTCCATGTATTTCTCTTCTATGGTTCAATGGGTTGTGAAACTGCTGCCTATTTACACACTTGATGCGGTTCTGTTGGACCTTTTGGTGAAATTCTAATGGGATTGTTCTAAGGGTGTTAAATGATTGATTGCTCCTTGGGTATGGTCCACTTGACGGTGGTGTATTATGTCATTTGTTTCTTCGTAGTTATGGTCATGCACTTCACGAGTTTGTTTTTGATGTGCATATGGTTATTGATTTTGAGAATCATGGATCGAGGTATTCCATGCTAGCCGTGTTTAGATCTGGTCAGGAATCGAAACATGGTTGTGTTGGAACATGATCCTTGTGTTAAATTCGGGTGTTTGTTTCTTCTTCGTGTGAGGGGTTCATGGTATTGCACTTTAATTTTGGTTTGGAGTAGTTTTAGTGTTATCGAGGTCCGTTTGGATTCTGATCCTGGGAATATCTCCATATGGTGATTTAAGACTTGCACGTAAAATTTGGTGTCATTCTGAGTAGTTTAAGTATGAATTGGCGCGTTCGGAGCAATTTGAAAACTTAAAGTTGATAACTTATTTCAATTTGGTTTGGGGTGCGATTCTTAGTTTTGTTGTTGTTTTACGCATTTCCAGAGTTCGAGCAGGTCCAGAGTATGTTTATGGACTTGTTTTTAAAATCGGACAGGGTCCCCAGGAGCTCGAGTGTGTTTTAGACCACACAGAGCTGAGTTGGAAAAACCAAAAATTCTTATTTTTGGTTCCTACTTCGCGAACGCGGAAGGACTCACACGTTCGCGATGAAGGAACTGGGTTGGGTTTAAGTTTTTGCTTCTCTTTCACAAGATGGGGTCCGGGTTTGCGAATGGTATGGCGAAATGGGTGGGGGCGACACCATTGTTCTTCGCGTTCGCGAAGGTGCCCTCGCGTTGTGTAGGGAAGGGCTAGTGAGCCTCCTGTTCGCGAGGCTCGGGTCGCGTTCCTGAAGGTCATGTTTTTCTGGGCCTGGGCCTTCATCTTCACGAATGCGAGGCCTGTTCTGCATTCGCGAAGAAGGATCGCTGGGTAGAGAATTGATTAAATTCGAGAGTTGGACTATTTTGAGTTTATTTATTGCACTCTTGGGGGATTTTGCAGCTTTAAATACGGGGATTTCAACCTAGATTTCGAAGGTAAGTAATTCCTACCCAATGTGAGTTGAATACATAGATTATGGGAAGGTTTTAACATGTAAAATAGAAATTATGGGATTAGATGAAAAACCTAGATTTTGACAAAAATGGGACTTAACCACGAAAATGGTTATGGAATTTAGAGAAAATTATATATTTGAGTTCATTAGGTCATGGGTAACAACTTTCTACAAAAATTTTTGGAATTCGGGCGGCCGGGCCTAGGCGTGAATTTTAAGAATCCTTCAATTGGGGTTGGGTAATCACTTTAATAGTTATAATATGAACTTTTGAACATGTGTTGATTAATTTATATACCATTTGACTAGTTTTGGATTTTTCGGCACCGAGTTGAAGTACTAGAGTTAATTTGAGGCAGGAAAGTGAGCTTTGAGACGAGGTACGTCTCTTACCTAACCTTGTAAGAGTGAATTTACCCCATAGGTGATTTAAATTAATATATGTTTGTAACTGTGGGGGGGGGAGTGACGAGAGTCCGTGCGTAGCTACTATCTATGCTTAGGACCCAAATCATGAATTACTTGTAATGTTTGCACCTACTTGTTAAGGTAATTGCCGAAATTATATTAGAACTTGTTGGAATTGTAATAGACGGGATTTCACTTACTTAACCTTTGAGCGGATTACATGACCATGAATGGAAATTTTATTACATCGTGTATTAGCCTTGTTATAACATGAAAGTCAGATGCTTATAAACTATCCTCCCTTCGTGTGGATCGGGTCGAACGCCTCGGCAGTAAAATAGATGCATATATGGATCGTGCACACGTCCCTCGGAAATGTACACGTTATACTGGATCAGGCCGAACGAGCTCAGCATAACTCTTGTTTATTAATCCTCGGAGTCTTATCATACTTGATATTACCTTGTCTCTTGTGAGGTTACAAATTATTTAATGGCAGGAATTTACTTGGAGTTTATTGATTTGTGAAATGATTAATTATTCGTACTTATTAGCGAGTTATTATTATTATTTACATAACCCATGTTTATTTAGAATTTATGTATTTATATTGCCAGCCCAAAGCAAGTGTCGAAGTCGACCCCTCGTCACTACTTCTTCGAGGTTAGACTTGACACTTATCGGGTACAAGTTGTTCATGTACTCATGCTAATCTTCTACAGTGACCGTGCAGGATAAGAGGCAGGTGCATCTGGAGATCACATCGGCACGCACCTCGTTATCCGAGGCCTAGTGGTGAGCTGTTTTTCCCGAGCCGTTCCGCATAATCGTTGAGTCTCTTCTTTATTTTCATTCATGTTATTTCAGACAGTAACAAGAATTTTGTATAATCTATTAGTGCTCATATACTTTTGACACCAGGTCTTGGCGCAAACAGTAATAGACTTGTGGTTTTGAATTACTACTGTGGTTGTGATTAGCACTAAGCTATTTTCGTTCTATTTTTTTTAAAGTTGTTATTATTAAATCTTTTAATTAATTAAAAAACTAATTACTTGCAAAGTTCATTAAGAAGGGAAATCACTTAGTTTGTTTACTGGTGGCTTCCCTAGTTGCTACGCTGGGCGCTTTTGCGGCCTATAAGAGAATTAGGTCGTGAAAACATAGTATCTGAGCACTAGGTTCGAGTAGGTCTCATAAGTTATGAGCAGGCCTAACAGAGTCTTGTGGATCGGTGTGGAGACATCTGTACTTTTCTTTGTTAGGCTATAGGATGTTAGGAAAGTACTCTTTCTTTATTTTCTTATCATGCATTTGATATGATACTACGTATATTTCTCTTATTCTCTCACAGATGGTGAGAATGCATGCAACTGATGTCCCAAATTAGTGAGGAGCTTCTACCCCTGTTGCTAAAGGCTGAGGGAGGGCTCCTGCCCGTGGTAGAGTAAGACGACGTCCTAGAGTTGCTCCAGCTATGCCACCAGCGGATCTAGTAGAGGATCCTATTATTGAGGAGCAGGGCGAGGTGCCTGCAACAGAGCCAACCCGGGTAGATTTTATGTCACCACCGAGATTCCAGGAGATCATGGGTCATATGCTATGGTTCATGGATACTATGTCATAGGTTGGTTTATTTCCAGCAAACCCGGACACATCAAAGGTAGTACGAGGAGAACAGACTCCTACCGCTCAGGCTTTAGGGCATGCAGCTGCCATGTATTACACCCCGGATGCACTATCCGTGGGCGGAGCCTAGCTAGTGGCATCAGCTGTACTTGAGCCCAGACTAGCTACGGTCGGCGAGCCGTAGAAGCTATTGGACAGATGGACCAGGCTTCGTCCTCCTTTATTTTGAGGTAAGCGACATGAGGATCCCCAAGACTTCATTGATCGGTGAAGGGACAAACTGAACAACATGAGGATATTGGAGCCCCATGGGGTGGACTTTACTACTTTCCAGCTGGAGGGTAGAGCCTATAGTTGGTGGTAGTCCTATATTCTTGGCAGACAAGCAGATTCTTCTCCCAGGACTTGAGACAAGTTCACCCATATCTTCCTGTATAGGTACATTCCGCCCTCTCAGAGGGAGGAGTTGCGGTTTCTATTTGCGCAGCTCCAGCAAGGTCAGATATCAGTGACCGACTATGAGGCGAGGTTCTTTGAGTTGTCTTTCCATGCACTTATGATACTTCCTACTGATGCAGAGAGAGTGCAGAGGTTTATTGCAGTATTGCACACTGGTATTCAGGACACTATGGCCCAAAAGGTCGAGATTAGGACTTCTTACGAGCTAGTTGTGGAGATAACTTGGAGGATCGAGGGTGTACGTCAGCGTAGTTGTGAGCAGGATACGAGGGATAAGAGGTTTTGATATTATGAAGAGTTTAGAGGTGCCCCGGCAGGGGGTAGGTCTCTGTTTATGAGGGGTTAGTCCACCAAGCCCGCATATCTAGCTGTACCGCCTCCTCGGGGTGCTCCATTGCGACCTTATTTCAGCGCCATGCCAGAGAGATCCTACTACCCATAAGTTATTCAGAGTTCTTCCAATGGGTATTGAAGCCATCATAGTCAGACTTCAAGTTAGCAGTCCACCGTACCAAAAGGTTTTTTCGAGTGCGGGGATCTCAGTCATGTCCGACTTCCTAATGGCGGAGGGCAAGTGGGTACGGGTCGTCCTAGTTGTAGCCAACCAGGTTGAGGACACTCGGGTAGCACTCCAGCTAGGTTCTATTATTTTTCAGCCAGACCAGATGCGGTGGCCTCAGATGCCGTGATCACAGGTATTATTTTTGTGTGCGGTAGGGATGCTTTAGTAATATTTGATTCAGGATCTGCATATTTATATATCTCATCTCTGTTTTCTTATTTTCTTGGTGTTTCCCATGAGTCCCAAGGTGCTCCTATTTATGTGTCCACTCCCGTGGGCGATTCTGTTATTGTGGATCAGATATATCGGTCATGTGTTGTTACATTCTATTGTTATGAGACTAGAGTGGATCTTCTGTTGATTGATATTACCGACTTTAAGGTCATCTTGGGCATGGGCTCGTTGTCTCCATATCACTCCATCCTTGATTGACATGCCAAGATTGTTACCTTGGTGATGCTAAAGCTGCCTAGATTGGATTGGAAGGGTTCTTATGTTAGTGCACCTAGTCGGATAATCTCTTTTATAAAGGCTCGACACATGGTCGAGAAGAGTTATTTGGCTTATCTAGATTATGTTCAGGATACCATTGTAGAAACTTTTGTAATTGATTCAGTGCCCGTGGTCCGGGAGTTCTCCGATGTGTTTCCTTTTGATCTTCCAGGCATGCCACCAGATCATGATATCAATTTTTGTATTGATTTGGCTCCAGGTACCCAGTCTATTTCTATCTCACCATACCGCATGGCCCCGAAATAGTTGAAGGAGTAGCTTGAAGTGTTGCTAGCAAAGGGGTTCGTCAGACCGAGTGTATCGCCTTGGGGTGAAACAATGTTATTTGTGAAGAAGAAAGATGGGACTATGCATATTTGCATTGATAACCACCAGTTGAAAAAATCTACCATCAAGAACAAGTACCTGTTGTCACGTATAGATGATTTATTTAACCAGTTGCAGGTTCCAGGGTGTTCCCCAAGATTGACTTGAGATCGTAGTACCATCAGTTAAAGATTTGGGATTTAGATGTGTTGAAGACTGCTTTACGGACTACATACGACCATTATGAGTTTCTAGTGAGGAATTTTGGCTTGACTAATGCCCCGGCGGAGTTTATGGATTTGATGAATATGGTGTGCAGACCATATATTGATTCATTTGTCATTGTATTCATTGATAACATTATGATCTACTCGCGCAACATGGAGGAGCACGAGCATCATTTAAGAGTGGTGCTTTAGACCTTGCGGGAACATAAACTTTATGATATGTTCTCCAAGTGTGAGTTCTGGTTGGATTATGTGGCATTCTTGGGGCATGTTATATCATGATAGGGTATTAAGGTAGATCCCAAAAAGATCGAGGTTGTTCAGAGTTGGCCACGTCCAACTACGATGGCTGAGATTAGGAGTTTCTTGGGGTTAGGAGGTTATTTTCGCCGGTTTGTGAAGGGATTCTCATCTATTATAGCATCTTTGACTAGATTGACCCATAAGGGTGTGACGTTCCAATGGTACGACGATTGTGACATGAGCTTTCAAAGCTCAAGACCGCCTTTACTTCAGCACTAGTGTTAGTGTTGCCTTCCAGTTCAGGGAAGTATGTTGTATATTGCGATGCGTCATGCGTCGGTTTGGGTTGTGTATTGATGCAGGAGGGGCGAGTTATTGCATATGATTCACGTCACCTGAAGCCCCATGAGAAGAATTACCCTGTACATGATTTGGAGTTGGCCGCGATTGTTCATGCTCATAAGATCTTGAGGCATTATCTTTCTAGGGTGTCTTGTGAGGTTTACACTGATCATCGCAGTTTGTAGCATTTGTTCAAGCAGAGGGATCTCAATTTGAGGCAGCACAAGTGGCTTGGGTTACTAAAGGATTATGATATTACCATCTTTTATCATATGGGAAAAGAGAAAATAGTTGTGAATGCCTCGAGCAGAAAAGTGGAGAGTATGGGTAGTTTGACATTCATTTCAGCAGATGAGAGGCCACTAGCTTTGGACGTTAAACCCTTGACTAAAAAACTTATAGGGTTAGATATTTTAGAGCACAACCGAGTTCTTTCATGAATCGTTTCCCATTCTTAACTATTTGAGCAGATCATGGCTTGCCCGTTTGATTATCTGCATTTATTGGTTCTTAGAGAGATCGTACTATGGGGTGGTTCCAAGTTTAGGACCCAAATCATAAATTACTCATAATGTTTGCACCTACTTGTTAATTTAAATGCCTAAATTATATTACAACTTGTTGGAAGAATTGTAAAAGACGGGATTTCACTTGCTTATGTTTTGAGCGGATTAATTGACCGTGATAAAAATTTTATTGCATCATGTATTGGCCTTGTTACAACATGAAAGTTAGATGCTTATAAAGTATCCTCCCTTCGTGTGGTTCAGCCAGAACGCCTCGACAGTAAAATAGATGCATATATGGATCGTGTCGCACGTCCCTCAACAATGTACATGTTATACTAGATCGGGCCGAACGACCTCAACATAACTCGTGCTTATTAATACTCGGAGCCTTATCATACTTGATATTACTTTGTGGCTTGTGAGGTTACAAATATTTTAATGACAAGAATTTACTTGGAGTGTTTTTATTTGTGAAAGGATTAATTGTTCTTACTTGTTAGCGAGTTATTATTTTATTTACATAACCCATGTTTATTTAGAATTGATGTATTTATATTGCTAGCCCATAGTATGTGTCGAAGTTGACTCCTAGTCACTACTTCTTCAAGGTTAGACTTGATACTTAATGGGTACATGTTATCTATGTACTCACGCTACTCTTATGCACTGACCGTTCAGGATCTGAGGCAAGTGCATCTAGCGATCACACCGGCGCGCACCCTCGTTATCAAGAAGCCTAGTGGTGAGCTGCATTTCCCGAGCCATTTCATAGAACCCTAGAGTCTCTCCTTTACTTTCAATCCTGTCTATTTTTTTCAGACAGTAGCTAGAGTTTTGTATAATCTATTAGTGTTCATACATATATGACACCGGGTCTTGGCGCACACACTAGTAGACTTGTGGTTTTGAATTACTATTGTGGTTGTGATTTGCACTCAGCTATTTTCATTCTATTTATTTAAAGTTGTTGTTCTTAAATATTTTAATTAATGAAAAATCTAATTACTTGATAAAATCATTAAAAATGGAATTCAAGTGGTTAATTTAGTATTGGTTTTCCTAGTGGTGACACTGGGCGCCTTCACGGCCTATAAGACAATTAGGTTGTGTCAGTTGCGTGCAAACTTTGTAACATTCGTAATATATGTAAAGAAAAGTAATGAATGGGGTTGTACCTTAGCAGTAGTATCATTTTAAGTTGGTTATGTTCCAGCTGTTCCGTAGCCTCTCACCATTCACCGCTTCGAGTTTGTACAATCCTTTGTCAGTGATCTCGATAATTCGATATGGCCCTTCCCAATTCGACTCATCTTCCCTTCATATGGGTTATGGGTGTTCACTGTCATCTTTATTAACACCAAGTCCTCGACATTGAAGTGTTAGCGTTTAGCTCTCCAATTATAATACCTCTCAATATGTTCCTTTTGGGCAGCTAACTGGACGAGGGCGGCTTCGCACCAGTTCTAGGCTCATACACGTGGCCTCGTTGTTTGTCTCTTCGAAAGTATATCAGAACATGAGACTCGGTTCTCCTAATTCGACCAGTAATAGTGCTTCGGCGTCGTAGAGTAGTGAGAAAGGGGTGGCCCCGATACTAAATTTTTAGGTTGTACGATATGCTCAGAGGACTTCGGGAAAAATTTACTTCCATTTTCCTTTGGCATCGGTCAACCTCTTCTTTAGGTTTTGGAGGATGGTTTTGTTCGTAGTGTCAGCCTGCCAATTCCTACTAGGTTGATAGGCATGTATAGGATCCTTTTAAACTTATGGTCATCGAAAAATTTTCTTACTTCACTATCGATGAACGGCTTCCCACTGTCTCCCACGATCTCGGCCAGCATTTTGAATCGGCATATTATGTGGTCCAAAATCAAATCAATAACTTCTTTCTCCATGAATTTCTCAAATTCATGTTCTTCCACCAATATAGAAAAATAGTCAGTTATAAATAATATAAGTTGAGCCTTACCGAGTGCCTAGGGTAGGGGGCCAACAATATTTATTCCCCATTTAATGAATGGATAGGGTGACAATACCAAATGTAGTAGATCCCCAGGCTTGTGAATCGTCGGTGCCTGCCTCTAGTATCTACCACCTTTTCGTACGAACTCCTTCACGTCTTTTTCCATGTCGATCCAGTAGTAGACGGCTATGTTTACCTTACGAACCAACGATTCGACACCCGAATGGTTCCTGCATGTGCCTTCGTGAACTTCCCTCAACATATATTTGGTATCTCCCGATCCCATACATATGGTGAGTGGTCCATCGAACATTCTACTGAATAGGTTATTGTTTTCGGATAGGCTGAACTTGGCCGCCTTTATGCGCACAACCCTCAATTTTTTAGGATCCAAGGGCATCTTCCCGGTCTTCAGGTAATCTATATATTTGATTCTTTAGTACTAAGTTAAGATGGGCTAGTTTATCTCAGAGTGGCCTCCCTCCACTACTAATTTCATGCGTTGCACGATCGTTCTCGAGTTGAATTCATCGTCAAAAATCGATCATCCCAAGCTAGCAAGAGCATCGACTTTGCTGTTTTTATCTCAAGGTACATGTTGCAGAGTCCACTCCTTGAACCAATGTAGCGTTACTTGTTTTTTATCCAGGTACATTCGCGTTCGTTCCTCTTTGACATCGAATGTTCGGTTGACTTTGTTTACTACAATGAGGGAATCATACTTAGATTTAATTACATCGGCCCCCAGACTTTTAGCTAGTTCAACACATGCAATCATAAGCTCATACTCAGCCTCGTTGTTAGTCGATTTTTCAGTTCTAATAGATTACCTAACTACATTACCCGTCGATGGCTTCAACACGATGCCAACTCAAGATCCCTTCTTTTTCGAGGCACCGTCAATAAAGAGGGTCCAGATTTTTGAGGTAGTCACCGAGTTCAACAACAATTATCTGGAGACCTCGGGTACTAGGGTCGGCGCGAAGTTGGCCACAAAGTCTATCAAAATTTGAGATTTGATGGTGGTTCTGGGTCGATCATTGATATTGTACCCGCTGATTTTCATGACCCATTTGGCCAACCGTCCCAAGAGTTCAGTTTTATGCATTATGTTTCTCAACGGATAAGTAGTTATGAAACGTATGTGATAGCATTGAAAATACGGTATTAGCTTTCTAGAGGCGCTTAGCAAAGCGAGCGTAAATTTTTCTAGGTGAGGATACATAGTTTTGGCCTCGCCTAGAATTATGCTAACATAATAGATAGGAAATTGCGTACCTTCTTCTTCCCGAACCAGGACTCCACTTACCTCTATCTCAAATACCGCTATGTACAGGTACAATTGTTCTTCTTTATTCGGAGTATGAAGAAAAGGCGGGCTCAAGAATTACCAATTGAGTTCTTCCAAAGCGCCTATGCGCCTGGTTAACCTTTGAAATGGCTTTACGTTTTCCACCATGGTGATGTCCGCTATATCCTTGATTTTATCGGGATTGATCCCGATTCCCCGATTAGACACCATGAATCCGAGAAATTTCTCGGACCCGACTCCGGATGCGCATTTCTCCGGGTTTAGCTTTATATTGTATGTCTTCAATATGTTGAAGGTTTCCTCCAAATATTTCAAATGTTCCTCTACTCGCATGAACATATCGTCAATGTAAACTTCCATTGATTTTGCTATATGCTCTTTGATGATCCGGTTTACAAGGCATTGGTAAGTGGCACCGACATTTTTTAGTCCGAATGGAATTACATTATACCGGCAGGTGTCATACTTGGTGTTGAATGATGTTTTTTCCTGGTCTCCTGGGTCCATCCGAATTTTGTTGTACCCTGAATAGGCATCGAGAAAACTGAGGATCTCGTGGCTGGCCTTCGCATCGATCATGCAATCGATGTTGAGCAAAGGGAGAGAGTCCTTGGGGCATGTTTTATTCAATTCTTTGTAGTCTACACACATTCTTAATTTATTCCATTTTTTATGGACTACCACTATGTTTGATAAACAATCCGGGAACTTAACCTCACGAATGGGCCATATTTTAAGGAGTTTAGATACCTTGTATTTGGTGAATGCATGTTTGGCTTCAGATTGAGGCCTCCTCTTCTATTTGACCGTACAGAACTTCGGATCTAGGCTCAACTTGTGAGTAGTTATTTCCGGTAGGATACCACTCATATCGAGGTGGGACCAAGTGAAGCACTCTATGTTAGCTATAAGGAACTTAATGAGTTTTTTCATGAGCTTGGTATTTAACCCCGTGCCCATGTATAACTTATGATCGGATAGGTGCTCGATCAATATGACTTTCTCTAGTTCTTAGAACGTTGATTTGGTTGAATCATAATCATCGAGGAGTATGAAAGATATGGGGACTCGGTAGTCATCCTCACCCGTCCCCTGCTTCTCTGGTTCACCTGGACCAGTGTCGCTGATTGCTATTTTGTTTCCCCCTTGGCGACCGAACTCGAACCCTTTGATGTCGAAAATGCCGATATCGGGACCACATCGTCGACCGTGAACATCTTCTTTGTGGCCGGTTGCTCTCCATAAACTATTTTAATTCCTCATGGGGTTGGGAATTTCAATATCTGGTGTATTGTCAAGGGCAATTCCCTAATGTTGTGAATTGAAGGCCTCCCGAACTGAGCATTGTGCCTCACATCTCCTTCAATCATGTAGAATTTTTTTTCCTGAACGGTTCCGACGGTGTTCGCCGCTAAGATTATCTCCCCTTTAGTTGTCTCACATGCCATGTTGAATCCGTTTAGAACTTAAATTGCAGGCACAATTTGGTCTTGTAGTCCCAACTGCTCTACGACCCTCGATCGGATGATTTTGGCCGAGCTACCTGGATCAAATAACACACACTTAACTCGAGATTTATTTATGAGTAAAAATATTACCAGTGCATCATTGTGTGTTTGCATGATGCCTTCAACGTCGTCATCTTTGAAGGATAAGGTTCCTTCTAGCACGTAATATCGAGTCCGTGTTTCCCTTGTGATTGACACTTTGGTACGTCTAAACACTGGTCCCTGGGGGATGTCGACTCCACTGATGATCATGTAAGTGACATTGTTGAGGTTCATCATGATCAATCTGCTTATTGGCGTCCCTATTCTCGAAGTGATTTTTGGCTCGATTGCTCAGGAACTCTCGAAGGTGCCTGTTGTTGAATAACTGGGCTACTTGATCTCTCAGTTGTCGGCAATCTTCAATTCTGTGGCTGGAGTGCCGTGATTACTTACAAATTAGGTTGGGAACCCTTTGGGCAGGACCAGACTGTAAAGGTTAAGGCCACTTGGTATCTTTGATGTGTCCGATGGCAGACACGAAGGCTGTAGCATCGACGATGATGTTGTGTCGAAACCGCTTTTGCTCATGATTCCCCGGTTACTTTGACCTCGATCGCTTCTCTTTTCACATCTCACAGGGTTTTGTCGAGACCTATTACCCATTCGGTCACCGTTGTGTGGTTGATACTGATCTCTATTCGACCTTTATTCACGATCAATGTTTCTTTTGGATCTGTCTCTAGCTCTGATGGGAAAAATTGACCCGCAAGGGGCCCTAAGTTGATCGTCTTTGACCCTAATTTTTGATTAATACAGGTTATGCACATCGGTCCAAGTTACAGCCGAATATTCTATTAGGTTCTACTTGAACTGATGCGAAGCCAATGAGCTATGAGTATTGAGTCCTTGGGTGAAGTCCTGAACGGCCCAATCATCTTCCACCAACGGGAGGTCCATCTATTCCATTTGAAACCTTGACACGAATTTCCTGAGCATCTCTTATCTCTTTGATTTGCCTTGAAAATGTCTGACTTCCTGGTCTTAATCTTGATAGCTCCGGCGTGCGCTTTTACAATAGCATTTGCAAACATAGAAAAGTACTCAATACATTTAGGGAGGGGGGAAGGTATGTTGTGGTACCATATCATAACTCCTTTTGACAAGGTCTGTTCGAACCTTTTCAGGGATTGCTCGAATGGGCAGATAAAATATGCGATAAATAATCAGACCATTTGAAAATAAAGAGGGGTGACTTGGACTCGAGGGCAGCCTCAATGATGTATCCATCTTCGATCACGAGCTTATAATAATGAAACACTATTCGACAACGCAAGAACTTTGTATGGCAGAAAAATAATAGTATAATGCTTAGGTATGCGTATTACAATGTGTCTAATGTATAATCAGAATCCCCTTTATATAGTAGGGGAATCCTACTCTAGATACAATTTCATTTTAGGTAAAAGTCTCTCGTTTAACAAATGATCGAATTCCCACCCGTGCATGCCGAGATATGTGTTGTGATACCTGGTTGGACATGACACTCCTTACTCAATTCGATTCATTTTATCCCGCCGTGATACCGCCGGTGCGTGACGAGAAATGCACCGTGATAAATCCCTTACTCGATTTATTTTGTCTGAAACAAGGTCCACTTATGGATCCGGTTTCACCCGAATACAGTTTTTGTCGATGATCAAGACAATTTTTAAAAATTTTGAATTCATGTTTTAACATCAACATAATAGAAATAAAATTGCAACTTAAAGTAATTTAACATTTATGTCAATATTTATTATAATTTTCTGATGATTAACACAATATACACATAATTAATAAATTTTGGTCAATATTTTAATAATGTAAAATTAATTATATTCGTATTATACATGCAAAACACGATATATACACATATAGACAACTTTTTTGACATAAAAATAGTTCTAATTAACATTATAAAAAGTTAGGATCGTAAATCAATTCAATATCCTAATGCACCTTAGGGCTATACATAAATGTGCGACATCAAATCTTATTGTATAAGATTTTCGATCGGATATGTGACGTTTCTGGCTTTTCTATCTTTTACCTTGCAATTGATAAAATATTAACAATAATTATATGTTGATATATACTTTATAATGCGCACGAGTTATCTGCAAAAAGCCAAGTTTATTCTAATATTGCTAGCTCCGTGGCTGATGATAAGGCTTTAGCATTATTTGATGACGTTCATTAACTTAATATATAATGCTTGTCACCTTTTCTTCTCTTATTCAATGGAGAATTAGTTCGAAGGTAGGAATATGACTATATATATTGCGGCTTACTCATTCGTTGCCCAATGATACTTCGACAAAATATTAATCAAATCCATTTTCCCTTTTCTTAATTTTTCTGTGTCTTTAACCTAACGTATTTAAGGAATAAAATAATACTACAATTTGACCAAAAAAATCTATCTCAGCCCATTGATTTCAAGCACGAAATAATAAAAAAATATTACTTCGGCTTATCTTGGAAGTTTGTGTTTCTGGAAAAGGAGATATTCGTAAACTTGGGTTGCGAGTGTTACAATTGAATCAAACAAATGTAAATCATCAACATGTTTTTATTCTTGCATAAATTGTCTCCTCATGCTACCAAAAGGCTTTAATCATCAAAATTAGTTTCACTGACGTGGACCTAACAAGTATGATATGATGTGATGACCGATAAGTTATCTAGAGTTTTAAACATTAATTTTGTGTTTGAAATCTCAAATGCCTCGTATTAACTTTCCTCGATTTTCATGTGCAGATCGGGTGTTTTTTCTCCGAAAAGCTTTTATGTTAAAAATTAATAACATATGAAATTTTGTCTTAAAAATCTAATTGAGTTAACTTCGGTTTACGTTTTCAAAAAAAAGGATTCAGATCCATGTTTTGATTGTCCCGGTGGGTTCGTATAGTTATTTGGGACATCGGCGTATGCCCGGAATCGGATTCAGAGGTCCTAGTTCGAGTTATCACTTTTGGTCGAAATTTGAAAGTTTAAAGTCTTAATGACTTAAAAGTTTGACCAATATTTGACTTTGTTGATACCGGATCTGTATTTTGATTTGGAACCTGGTATAGGTCCATTACTATAGTTATGACTTGTCTATCAAATTTGGTGAGAAACAAAGTTGGTTTGACATGATTCGGACATCCGGTTGTTAAAACAACAATTCTAAAGTTTGTTGAAAATTTCATTTGATTTTGGTATCCCATTCATAGTTCTAGGTGTTATTTTGGCGATTCGATCGTGCGAGCAAGTTCGTATAATTTTTTTTTACTTGTGTGCATGTTTAATTTGGAGCCCCGAGGGCTCGGGTGAGTTTTCTTTAAACTATGGAGTGAGTGTTTGACTTAGGAAAGTGCTGTTTGTTTCAGTTGTGGTGAAGACCTCAGACCATGCAATTGCCAGGTCATGCTTCACATTTACGAGGAGGCAGGATTGCTCTTAGGTTTGCAATTTCGAGCTATTGCCTCACAATTGCAAAGAATGGCTTAGCACTACATGGTTCGTATTTGCGAACAATTTCTTCGCAATTGTGAAGTAGGACTGGGGGATACTTGTTCGCATTAGCAATCATAGGGTCACAATTGCGATATGGCCCCGTTCACATTTGCGAACAAATCATATCAAATGCGATGATAGTAGAAATGTGAGGCCTTCGCAATTGCGAATATTTTCTCACATTTGCAGGGTTCGCAATTGTGAACCCGAAGTCGCAATTGCGTCATCTGCAACTGGTCAAATGCTGAGTTATACGAGATTTCTGTCATTTCTTCAAATTTTCAAAGGCGATTTCAAATTTGGACCAAGCGAGCTCGGGAGTTGACTTTTGTTGCCTTTTCAATAATGACCTAAATTGAACCTTTTTCATTCGTGGGTAGTTCCTAAGACTTATTTTGAATCGTTTGATTGATAATTTGCTCGATTTGGTTGGTTTAGATGTTTTTTTGAGAAGAAAATCCACGGTTGAGCTTTGAGTTGGTCTTTGGAGCGAGGTAAGTGCACTGGTTAACCATGATTTGAGGGATTAGAACTTGTTGTCTATTTGCTACAAGTCTAATTGTTGGGTGCAATATATATGTGAGGTGATGAGTACTGATGCATTGTTGGGTCAAAGCATGCAGGTGGGACTTGTTTCTTGTAATTTCTTTCTTTTATCATGATATCCATGCTTAGACTAGTTAATTACTAAATTGATCATTCTTTCCGCATTTATGAGCTACCTGAGATAATTGAGTATTGTTTCCGAAGTTGAGGTTGGTATTGTGGAATCATTGTTGATATAATGTTCTTTCTTATTATATCTCTCTTTTCTTATATGTTCATTGTTACATGGTAAGGGAGAGTGTTAATGCACGAAGGGTGATGTCGTGCCATATTTTTGAGTAATGCACGAAGTGTGATGATGTGCCATATCTATTGATTTATGATGAAAGTGAGAGTAAAAGTGTGAAGCGTGATGTCGTGTCGTTATTATTGTTTCATAGTGAGGCTGAGGGTAAAAGCACGAAGGGCGCTGCCGTACAATTTTGTTCATTATGTTTATTCATTTTGCTGGTTAAATGCTTATTGACTCTTTCTTGTTATCATTCCCTACTATTTATCGTATATTATACCCCTGTTGCATGTCCTCTCCCAAAATCATATGTTTAGCATTTATTTGTTGTTATGTTGTACATATATTGTTCTTTGTACAAGTTTATTTTACGTGGTGTCTTGTCTAGCCTCGTCACTACCTCTTCGAAGTTAGGCTCGACGCTTGCGGAGTACATTGAATCAGTTGTATTCATGCTACACTCTACACTTCTTCTGCTGATTTTGGTACTAGTCCCAGTTGTCTATGAGGCATTTCAACTCGGATTTGCTTTTGGAGGCTCGAGGTAGATCTGTTAGTGTTTGCAGACCTTGAAGTCCCTTTCCAGTTTTCCCTTATTTGTTGTACTTTTGATTCGAGACAATTGTACTTATTTCAAACTATGTATGTAGAAACTCAAGAAGCTCGTGAATTGTGACTCCAGATCTGGGTAGTACTTAGATATTATTGGTTTTTATGTTATTTTGCACTCAGTATTAATTTCACCTTAATTTATTTACTTATTGAAAGTGTTTCAAATTGGCTTAAAGATCCTCCAACATTGGCTTTCCTAGCAAGTGAAATGTTAGGTGCCATCACGGTCTCGAAGTTTGGAATTTTGGATAGTGACATATATATGAGAAACTATAAAAGTTGTCCTTACTATAAAGTTTAATTGAGTTGATGTAAGAATCCTCACCAATTAATGTAAGAGTATAATTGTATTCGGGTAAAATCGACCATAAATTTACTTTCGATTTCCCGTGGTGAAGCGAGAAACGACATTATTTGTTACAGACCCAAGTGAGACCGAAGATACCCACATATTGGAACCAGGAGTGGAAAAATGATACATCGCATCTCGAGCACGGCCATACCCGGGGAGAATCATGCTCGAGCGAGATGAAGAATCGAGAGTCAAGGAAAGGCGATTAAAGAATATAAGCAGGGAGCCAAACTATTTTCCATCAGCCGGGTATTGCAGCATGGATCACGCTCGATATTGACTGCGGGTCAAATTTTCATGGGAGAAAAGGAAGAAAAAGATTTTTACCCTACTTAGAATTGTATTAGGATTAAAAATCCTCTACTATATAAATAGGAGGGACCTTTTATTTTTTGGCACTAATTTTTATTCATAGTAAGGCAGTAAAATATACTCAGGCTCTTAGCAATTATGTGTTCTTCAGTTGTTCATTCGTTTATTTGGATCCGAGATCTATCTTGAGGGCTCAATCGAGACTGATTGTTGGTACTTAAGCTAAATACAAGGCTTGATTACTACTTCACTTTGGTTTGATAATTTTATTTCATTTCAATTCAATTACTTACTGTTCTTGATCATTTATGTTAAATTAAACTACCTATTCTTAAACCCCATTAAAGTTTAATTGTTATCCATTTTAGAGGTAAATAAATTTGCGCCCATTGTGGGGCTAAGGATAATTTTTGTAATTTAATACAAATCTTGATAACACATATTATTTTACACTTGTTCTTTGAAGTTTCATTTCAAGAATATTCAATATCTCAGATTCTTAATCTGGTCACTTTAGTGTTGCCACCGAATCAGGCCACAAAGATAAAAATAACAACAGAGTGGCGAGGCCGCTCCAGTCCTATCCGACATAGAGTATCACGACCCAAACCGATAGGACGCAATGGGCACCCGGTACCTCACTCAACCGAGTACCAATACAACGTATCTTTCTTAATACATCATTATAGATAAGTGGGCCAGAAAGCGCGTCATGATACAACCAAAGCAAACATGAGGGAATACATGACATAGAATGACCCAACCTGATTTAGAAAGTTATTCCTGTGATAACGGCCCTATAAGGCCAATGATCCATTATATACTTTAAATATAGGCCGACAAGTCCATACAAATGTCTGTATACATAAGATTTGTCTACAACCCTCTAAGAGTACATACTTATCATAAAGGTGGGGACATGGCTTACAACCCAAATATAACAATAGTCTAAAAATACAATTTAACATATGATTTAAAAGTAAATGCGCAAGTAAATAGTTGAGATGGGACGGACCAATTCCAAATCCCCAATCACTGCACGCCACACACTCGTCTTCCAGCATGTGCGCCACTCCAAAAATAGTGAGAGAATACAAAGTCCGGGGTTTCATACCCTCAGGACAAGATTTACAGTCATTACTTACCTCAAACCGGCCCAAATACTAATCCGCGATGCTCTTGCCTCTCGAATCGGCTTCAGATTGCTCCGAATCTAACCAAAACCAGATTAATATCATCAATATACGCTAAAGGAACAATACCCACTCAAAAATTATCAAATTTAACTAAAATTCCCGAAATTGGCCGAACCCGACCCCCGGGCCTACGTCTCGGAATTCTATAAAAATCGAATCACAAGAATCTTCATCCTTTCCCGAGTCTATACATATAAAATGCATCAAAATCTGACCACAACTTCACCTTCAATTACTAAATCAAAGTCTCCAATTATCCAAGCCCTAACCCCTAATTTACACACTAATTTTTCCCTTAATTTCACCATATTTTTGTCCAAAAATCACATACAAACGAGTTTTAGCTTCAAATATCTTACCTCAACAAATTCCTATTGATTTCTTCCTTCAAAACCCTCTCCAAAGCTTCAAACCGGCATGAAAAATGGTGGAAGAAAGACAAAAATTAACTAAGGACCCTTTTTATATGATTTGCCAAGAGATTTCCGCACCTGCGCATCCAACTTAAAGTACCATTTTTCGCACCTACGACTTCTTCTTCGCACCTGCGACTCTGCAGGTGCGACCAAAGTCCTGCACCTGTGACCTCCTTCAACCTGCCAAAAATCCGCACCTGCGCACGCCTCTCTGCACCTGCGGCCACCCTTCCGCAGGCGCGGTCACACCAGAAATATTCCCCCAGCAGCTTTTCTGCTGCAAATTTCAAACTTCAACCTTCCGATGACTATCCTAAAACACTCTGAGCCCCTCGGAGCCTCAACCAAAAGTACCAACAATTCATAAATGATCAATCGGACTTAGTCGAACCCTCGGAACACCCAAAATGACATCGAACCACGTATGATTATCCTGAAAATTTGCACACACATCAAAAATGAAAATACGAACCTGTTCAAATTTCCAAAATTTCATTCCGACCTCGATAGCCTATTTTCCAATGCCGATCGGAAATCGCCAAAAACTCAATTTCGCCAATTCAAGCCTAAATCTACACCGGACATCAAAACCACATTCTGGACACACTACTAAGTCCCAAATGACCTAACGAAGCTATATGAACCATAAAATCGACATTCTGAAGTCGTTTACCAAAGTCAACTCCCCGTTGACTTTTCCAACTATTAAGCCAATTTAAGAGACTAAGTGTCTCAGAACGATGGGCAGGAACAAGAATAACGTGGCTAATTCCACAGAACGGCCGGCCGGGTCTTGACATTCTCCCCTCTTAAATAAACGTTCATCCTCGAACGGGTTTAGAAGAATACTTAGAATCTCAAATAAGTGAGGATATCCGCTCCACATCTCCCCCTCGGTCTCCCAGGTGGTATCCTCCACCGGCTTTCCTCTCCACTGAACTTTCACTGAATCTATATCATTAGGCCTCAACTTTCTGACCTGACAACCCAAAATAGCCACTGGCTCTACCTCATATGATATATCACCCTCTAGTTGAACCATGCTGAAGTCCAAGACACGAGACAGGTCACACTTATACTTCTGGAGCATAAAAACACGGAACAGTAGATGAATACCCGATAATCCAGGTGGCAAGGCAAGTCTATAAGCCACCTCTCGAATCCTCTGAAGCACCTCAAAAGGCCCAATGAACCGGGGGCTCAACTTGCCCCTCTTCCCGAATCTCATAACACCCTTCATGGGTGACACCTTTAGAAACACCTTCTCTCCCTCCATGAAAGACACATCACGAACCTTCCGGTCCCCATAACTCTTCTTCCTAGACTGCGCCGTGCGAAGCCGCTCTTGAATCAACTTTACCTTACCCAACGCATCCTGAACCAAGTTTGTGCCCAATAGCCCTCTACCGGCTAAAACCATCCAACCGGAGATCTACACCTCCTACCATATAAAGCCTCATATGGAGCCATCTAGGTACTCGACTGATAACTATTATTATATGCAAACTCTGCGAGCAGTAGAAACCGGTCCCATGAACCCCCGAAATCAATGACACACGTACGCAACATGTCCTCCAGAATCTGAAATAGTATGCTTCGACTGCCCGTCGGTCTGAGGATGAAACACTGTTCTCAACTCAACCTGAGTACCTAACTCTCTCTGCACACCCCTCCAAAACTGTGATGTGAACTTTGTACCTCTGTCGGAAATGATAAAAACTGGAACCTCATGCAATCGAACAATCTCCCTGATATAAATCTCAGCTAACCACTCCGAAGAATAGGTAGTACCAGCAGGAACGATGTTCATGGACTTGGTCAGCTGATCCACAATAACCCATATAGCATCAAGCCTCCTCGAAGTTCCCGGAAGACCAACTACAAAGTCCATGGTGATCCACTCCCACTTCCACTCTGGAATATCTAACCTCTGATGCAATCCGCCCGGTCTCTGGCGCTCATACTTAATCTGCTGATAGTTGAGAGACCGAGCCACGAACTCAAAAATACCCCTCTTCATCCGCCTCCACAAATAATGTTGTCTCAGATCTTGATACATCTTCGCGGCACCCGGATGGATGGAATACCGTGAACTATGGGCCTCTACTATAATCAAGCCTCGTAGCCCATCCACATTGGGCACGCAAATTCGGTCTTGCATCCTCATGAACCCATCACCACCAATAACCACATCCCTGGCATCACCTCGACGGACCCTGTCCTGAAGAACAAGCAAGTATGGATCATCATACCGGCGTGCTCTAATCTGATCATAAAGAGAAGACCTGGAGGCTACACAAGACAATACTCGTGGGGGCTTTGGTAGATCCAGTCTCACCAACTTACCCGCTAAAGCCTGAACATCAATTGATAAAGGTCTCTCTGCCACTGGAGGGTAGGCTAGACTCCCCAAAATCTCTGCTCTACGACTCAGGGCTGCTAGCTGAAGATCATGCATTGGATAATTCTTCTCGTGCACCTTCAACTGTCTGGACGCGTAGGCAATCACCCTACCGTTCTGCATAAATACTTCTCCAAGGCCAACTCTAGAGGCATCACCATAAACTGTATAAGAACCTTAACCCGTAGGCAAAAGAAACATCGGAGTTGTAGTCAAAGCTGACTTGAGCTTTTGAAAGCTCTCCTCACACTCCTCCGTCCACCTGAACGGAGCACCCTTATGGGTCAGTCTGGTCATACGTGCTGCAATAGATGAAAATCCCTCTACAAAACTACGATAGTACCCAACTAAACTAAGGAAACTACGGATCTTGGTAGCTGATGACGGTCTAGGCAAGCTCTGCAAACTACGTTCCCCAAGAAAGCTACTAAATCAAGCCAGAACTCATAGTTCTAAAATATTGCATACAACCTATTCTCTTTCAGAGTCTGAAGCACAGTCCTCAAATGGTGCTCATGATCCTCCCGGGATCGGGAATATACCAAGATATTGTCAATAAACACGATTACAAAGGAGTCAAGATAAGGTAGGAACACACTGTGCATGAAGTGCATAAAGGCCGCTAGGGCATTGTTCAGCCCGAATGACATAACCAGAAACTCATAATGACCATATATAGTCCTGAAAGAAGTCTTCTGGATGTCGGGCCCCCGAATCATCAACCGATGATAGCCAGAATGCAAGTCAATCTTTGAAAATACCCTGGCACCTTGCAACTGATCAAACAAATCATCTATACGAGGAAAGGGATACCAGTTCTTCACTGTAACCTTGTTTAACGACCGATAATCAATACACATACGCATAGAACCATCCTTCTTCTTCACAAATAACATCGGTGCACCCCAAGGTGACACACTAGGCCGAATGAACCCCCTTATCTTGGAGTTCCTGATGCTGCTCCATTAATTCCTTCAACTCCACTCGTGCCATACGATAAGGTGGAACAGAAATAGGCCGAGTGCCTAGCACCGGGTCAATACCAAAACCAATGTCCCTGTCAGGTGGCATGCTTGGCAGGTCTGCAGGAAACACATCCGCAAAATCACGGACCACAGGGACCGAATCAATAGTGGGAGTCTCAACCCTGACATCCCTCACAAAAGGCAAAAATGATAAACACCCATTTTCAACCATACAATGAGCCTTCAGGTATGTAATAACCCTGCTAGGCACATACTCAGAAGAACCTCTCCACTCGACCCTCGGAAATCCTGGCATAGCTATGGTCACGGTCTTAGCGTGACAATCAAGAACAACATGACATGGAGATGTACAATCCATGTCAAATATCACACCAAAACCAGCCATGCTGAGTAACAATATGTCCACTCGGGTGTCCAGATCCACAATCGATATCACACATGACCTATGCACATGGTCCACAACAATAGTATCACCCACCGGAGTCGACACATGAACCGATGCAACTAGAGACTCACGGGGCGTATCTAGAAAATGGGTAAAATATGAAGAAACAATAAATACGTAGAACACGGGTAAAATAACGCCAAAGCATCTCGGAGTCAGAGGGAGACAATACCTGTGATCACTACGTCGGAGGCCATAGCATCTGGCCTGGCTGGAAGTGCATAGATACGAGCCTGGCCTCAACCTGCACGACCTCCCCCTCTAGGGCAGCCCTTGGCGGTTTGGCCCCTACCCCTAGCTGTCTGGGCGGGTGGTGAAGTAACTGGAGCCAAGGTCGAAAGCTAACCCCTTTGCTGAGAAGAACTACCAAAACGACGGGGACACTACCTCCGCATGTGCCAAAACTCTCCGCACTCGAAACAACTCCCTGGAGCTGGAGATGGGGGCTGAAAGAAACTTCTAGCACTAGAATAGCCACTAGAAGAATCATGCATAGAGGAACCCTGAACTGATGGTTCTTGAGATGCACTCTAGGCTGGAAGGGCACTGAACGAAGAACGGCCCAGCTGAGAACTGCGGGGACCATGCCCCGGACATGCACCACTATAAGCTGGGCGGACTGACTGAGGAGGCCTAAATGAATAGCCTCTACCATGCCGAAACTGTCCTCTGGAAGGAGCACCACTATAACTACCATATCTGCGAGGCCTCTTGGCCTCCCTCTCCTCTCGCTCCTGGTAGCGAACTGACTCATATCTCGAGCAATATCAATAACCTGCTCGAAGGTAGCACCTGATACCCTCTCCCTAGTCAACAAAAGGGGGAGGTGATAAGTGAGGCCATCCACGAAGACCGCATCTCATACTGCATCACTGATAGCTCCCCCTGATGCAGCTACTCAAACTGCCTGTGCTACTCCTCCCTGTGAGACCGAGGAACATACTTCTCTAAGAAGATAGTGGAGAACTTCTACCAGGTGAAGGGTGCTGCGCCAACAGGCCTACGCCTCTTGAAGGACTCCGACCAAGTAAAAGCAACCCCAGAAAACTGAAAAGTAGCAAACGAGACCCCACTGGTCTCCAGTATCCCTGCAGTACGAAGCATCCTCTGAAACTTGTCGAGAAAACCCTGCCCATCGTCGCCCTCAGCACCACTGAATGTCGGAGGTTGAAGCCTACTAATTCTCTCCAGCCTACGCTGCTCATCATCTGACATAGCTGGAACCACGAAGTCCTAAATTGGAGCAACCGGCTGGGCTGGAACTCCCCCTAGTGTCTGAAGGCCCTGAGTAACCTGCTCAGGTGTCCGGGCAGCTGGAGTCTGAGTGCCTCCCTCAGCCTGAGAAGTAGCAGCAGTAGAAAATTCAAGGACTTCCTGGGCAAGGATAGTACATACTGTCAAGATCTAAGCAAGGGTCTCCTGAAGACCCGGAATAACAATGGGCACTGCCAATGCCTGAGCATGTCCCGCTGTAATATGACTGAGTGTAAATCATAAGTCAACACAGTGAGGAATATCAGTAAAAGCCCCCAAGGGGTCTAAATGGGTCGGCACAAGGCCCCAAACATGGCTTACAATCCAAATATAACAATAGTCTGAAAACACGATTTAACATATGATTTAAAAGTAAATGCGCAACTCAATAGTTGCCACGGGAAGGACCAAGTTCAAAACCCCAATCACTGCACGCCACACACTCATCATCCAGCATGTGCGCCACTCCAAAAATAGTGCGAAAATACAAAGTCCTGGGTCTTATACCCTCAGGACAAGATTTATAGTCATTACTTACCTCAAACTAGCCCATATACGAATCCACCATGCTCTTGCCTCTGGAATCGGCTGATTGCTCCGAATCTAACCAAAACCATATTAATATCATCAATATACTCTAAAGGAACAAAGCCCACATGAAAATTATAAAATTTAACCAAAATTCCCGAAATTGGCCAAACACGATCCCGGGGCCCACGTCTCGGAAGTCTATAAAAATTGCATCACAAGAATCCTCATCCTTTCCCGGTTCTATACATATAAAATGCATTGAAATCCGACCACAATTTCCCCTTCAATTACTCAATCAAACTCTCCAATTATCCAAGCCCTAACCCCCGATATATACACTGATGTTTTCCTTAATTTCACCCTATTTCAATCAAAAAATCACATAGAAATGAGTTTTAGGTTAAAATATCTTACCTCAACAAAGTCCTCTTGGTTTTCTCCCTCAAAACCCTCTGCAAAGCTTCAAACCCGCATGAAAATGGTTAAATAAAGGCCAAAATTCACTACGGACCCTTTTTGTATGATCTACCCAGGGATTTCCGCACCTGCGCATCCAACTTAAAGTACCAATTTCCGTACCCAGGTCCCGCACTTGTGATCTCCTTCAAGCTGCCAAAAATCCGCACCTACAAATGCCTCTCCGGACTTACGGCATCGCACCTGCGGCAACCATTCCGTAGGCACGGCCACACCAGAAACATTCCACCAACAGTTTTTCTGCTGCAAATTCCTAACTTCAACCTTCCGATGACTACCCAAAAACACTCTGAGCCCCTCGGGACCTCAAGCAAAAGTACCAACAAGTCATAAATGATCACTCGGACTTAGTCGAACCCTAGGAACACCCAAAATGATATCGAAACACCAATTCAACTCATGATTCAAGCCTAGGAATCCTAAAACTTTTGAAAATCATCTACTATGCCAAAACTACACAAAACACGTCCGATTATCCTGAAAATTTGCACACACGTCCAAAATGACACTACGAACTTGTTCCAACTTCCGTAATTCCATTTCGACCCTGATAGCCTACTTTACACTGCCGACCGGAAATTGTCAAAAGCTACATTTCGCCAATTCAAGCCTAATTCTACACCGGACATCAAAACCACATTCAGAACACATTCCTATGTCCCAAATATCCTAAAAAAGCTATCCAAACCATAAAATCTACATTCCGAGGTCATTTACCAATATGTCAACCCCCAGTTGACTTTTCCAACTATTAAGCTAATTTAAGAGACTAAGTGTCTCGGTTCTCACAACGACTACTCTGAACCCGAACCAACCGACACCGACACTTCATAAACATACCAAACAAAGAATTACAAGGAAGGAACAAGAATAACAAGGCTAATTCCACGAAATGACCGACCGGGTCGTTATACCTTGCTCCATCTACTGGCTATTCGGGATTCCTAACATTATTTCTCTACTAAGGACGGGAGCCACACTAAGGTAATATTTATCCCTTTCAAGGCATCCACTGCCTATCTTTGCAGTACTCATATCTAGGTGTACTATTTTTGAATTCACCTTCTGAGTGTCTCACAAGGAGATATACTAGCACCTTTGCAATATCCTTCGAATATGTCAACTAAAGCAAACAATTCGTCCAAAATTTTGGGTCACTCTAACCCAGCCGGATCCTGATATCCATACTTCTCTTATACTACATCTGTAAGCCCCCCCTAGGGAATAAATGAGATCGATGTGGCCAATTTTACTTACCTCTGTTATTGTTGAAGGTAACTCAAAATGCTTATATTTCTCTACTTGAATCGTAAATACAGACAATCTTCATTAACTGGGCACTTCGTACCCTTCTTCATCTTGCCTATTTCACTTGTTAAAACTTGTATCTATCTTATAAATCTCTCATTGCCTTCCACCATAAGATGGATAAATATTCTTGCCTTAAGGCTCCTTATCAATAGGTTTACACATCTTAATATACACATGATCTGCTGAATACCTCATATTTATCACTCATAAGAATGATGCAAAAATTGAGTTCCTCTGACTCAACTCTTCCACAACTATATCTCTTACCAACCGTCTTTCAGGATCTAGGTATCGTCATATTATGAATAAGATAGAGTTTAAGAAATTGAGTTCTTACAAATGAGCTTTTCCACAAGATCTAGAGTAAGAAGAAAGAGTGACCATCCCAAATGCCTTGTAGCCTCCTTCTTATAAGTTTGGTGCACAACGTATCATAAACAAGACTCTACTAGACACGGCTTGTAGACTCCCTAGGACAGAACTGCTTTGATACTACTTCTTTCACGACCCAAACTGATTGGCCGCGATGGGCACCCAGTACCTTACTCAACTAAGTACAACCACAACGTATCTTTCTTATTACATCATTATAGATAAGTGGGTGAGAAAGTGCATCATGATACAACCAGGGTAAACATGAGGGAGTACCTGACATAGAATCGCCTAACCTGATATAGAAATTTATACTTGTGACATACGGGCCTATAAGTCCAGTGATATATTATATACTTTAAATATAGGCCGACAAGGCCATACAAATATCTGTAAACATGACATCTGTCTACAAGCCTCTAAGATTACATACTTATCATAAAGGTCAGGACAGGGACCTGCCATACGAAATAAATACGTCTAAATCGTACTGACCAAACAAGCAACTCCGGAGCAAATGGAGCGCACCAACATCTTTCACTAAGCTGATAACCTACTTGGAGGACTCTCGACCTGTCTATTGATACTTGCGAGCATGAAACACAGCATCCCTAAGAAAAAGAGACGTTAGTACAAATAATGTACCGAGTATGTTAGGAATGAAAATTAGTAAATAATAGACATGAGAGAAACATGGAGTAAATGACTCAACATGTATATCTGAATATCTATGTGAATCATTTAATATTATAATTTCATGATTATGAATATAAATTCCATATCATGCATAGGCATATGTGTACATAAAATCATCAAGCCTCTGAGGGCATTCCATCATGTCATCTTGGCCACTATGGACAAAATTATCAACGTATACCAGCTGATCAGGTGGTGGTGCGTATATAACTCTTTAACCTTTTCCCATATCTCAGATACATATATATACTTATATATGCATATATAAAGCCATTTGGTCATGGGTCAATGTACATGGATGCAATGCATGAGAAGTACATCAATAAAATCTCTCGGAATTATCATAAGACCATTATGCCTATGATAAATATCATGAAATAAACTTTATGAACTTACTTTTTTTATGATACCCATGATTAGATGATAAAATAACAGGACACATGGGGAATCAAGAACATAACCATCTCTAGCGTTTCTATGAATAGAATAATTTATGGATGTTGTGCATTTGTTCATTTCGTTTGTATTGTATGGATCATGCCAAAAAGAAAGAAGGGATAGCCTTAACATACCTGATCCAATTCTCTTGATAATCCCTCTAACACCCGTCCATCACGATAAAACAATTAATGGCGGATTGAAGTATGCAAACATCCGTATAATATTTTTATGAAAGATTGTATCGTAGTCCCTTAGAATCACAATTTCACGCTGCTATAATATTATGAAGTCTCGTATGAATTTTTTATTGGATCATCCGTCACTTTGCAAACATAGCATCTCCCTTTTATGAATTGAATTAGGGAGGCCTTTTATTAATATGGTTGTGGGCCCTTTCACATTATCGATGACCTTTACTCACCTTGCGGCAATCCTTCTGTACCAAGGATATAAAAATTCCTTACTCGCGATGGCGTCACTTTGTGTAATTGGCACATACAGTCCCTTAAGCTTAATTTTGCTCACATTACATCCTTTAGGAAAGCGTCTTCCTGAATGAACATCCTCTTAATTTCTCATGAATCTTCTTCTGTTGTCCATTCTGTTATTGACAGAACGCAATCTAAAGTTCTCATGATGCTGACTATTGTCAAACCACCACTCAATCCCTAATTCATGTTTATGTTATCTTGTTCACCAGTCTATACTGATTTCTATTGTTATGGGGTTTAACTTCCCTTCTGGTAGTCACATTGGAGTCACAAACTTACTTCTTGAAATGAGGATATGACTTTATGGCATATATTCTTTTGTTGTATCAAGGCATGTCACCTCTCGTCTTTTCCTTCACTTCATTATAGACTCTGTAATACTGTCATTTTTTTAATCTACTGTTGTCATCCCTGCATAACATCTTACTTATAATGCTCCATTAACTCTCTTCTCATTTCCTGCTAAGATTTCTGTCTATCACTTTATTTTGAAAATTTGAACAAGACATTCTTTTGCTTTTATCTTTCCTTGCTCCATCTACTGGCTCTTTGGGTTGCCTAACGTTCTTTCTCTACTAGGGACGGGAGCCAGACTAAGGTAATATTTATCCCTTTCAAGGCTTCCAGTGCCTATCTTTGTAGTACTCACATCTAGTTGTACTATTTTTGAGTTCACCTTCTGGGTGTCTCATAAGGAGATCTATTAGAACCTTTACAATATCCTTCGAATATGTCAACTAAAGCAAACAATTGGTCCACCATTTTGGGTCACTCTGACCCCAGCCGGATCCTGATATCCATGCTTCTCTTATACTACTTCATTTAGCCCTCATAGGGAATAAATGAGATGGGTGTGGCCAATTTTACATACCTCTGTTATTGTTGAAGGTAACTCAAAATACTTATATTTCTCTGCTTGAATTGTAAATACTGACAATCTTCATTAACTAGGCGCCTCATACCCTTCTTCATCTTTCCTATTTTACTTGTTAAAACTTGTATCTATCTTATGAATCTCTCATTTCCTTCCACCATAGCGATGGATAGATATTCTTTCCTTAAGGCTCCTTATCAAGAGGCTTACACATCTTAGTATACACATGATCTGCTGAATAACTCATATTTATCACTCATAAGCATGATGCAAAAATTGAGTTCCTATGACTCAACTCTTCCATAGCTGTATCACTTACCAACCGTCTTTGTGGATGTAGGTATCGTCGTATTATGAATAAGATAGAGTTTAAAAAATTGAGTTCTTACAACTGAGCTTTACCACACGATCTAGAGTAAAAAGAAAAACTGATAGTCCTAAATGCCTTGTACTCCTTCTTATAATTGTGGTGCACAACACATCCATAAACAAGACTCTACTAGACACGACTTGTAGACTCCCTAGGACAGAACTACTCTGATACCACTTCTGTCCCCCAAACGGATGGGCCGCGATGGGCACTTGTTACCTTACTCAACCGAGTACCAACATAACATATCTTTCTTATTACATCATTATAGATAAGTGGTCTAGAAAGTGCATCATGATACAACAGAAAAAACATGAGGGAATACCTGGCATAGAACGACCCAACCTGATATAGAAACTTATACTAGTGACGTACGCGCCTATAAGGCTAGTGATCCATTATATTCTTTAAATATTGGCCGACAAGGCAATAAAAATATCCGTAAACCTGAAATTTGTCTACAAGCCTCTAAAAGTACATACTTATCATAAAGGTCGGGACAGGTCCCTGCCATACGAAACAATACACGTCTAAATCGTACTGACTAAAAAAGGAACTCCGGAGCAAATGGAGCGCACCAACATCTTCCGCTGAGCTGATAGCCTATTTGGAGGACCCTCGACATGTCTATTGAGACTTGCGAGCATAAAACACTGCGTCCCTAACCAAAAGGGACGTCAATAAAAATAATGTACCGAGTATGTAAGGAATGAAAATTAGTAAATAATAGACATGAGAGAAACATGGAGTAAATGACTCAACATGTATATCTCAATATCACTGTGAATCATTCAATATTACAATGTCATGCATATGTGTATAAATTCATATCATGCATAGGTATATGTGTACATAACATCATCAAGCCTCTAATGGAATCCCATCATATCATCTTGGCCACTATAGGATAAATTATCAACGTATATCAGCTGATCTGGTGATGCGTCTACAATACCGTAACATTTTCCCATATCCCAAATACAAATATATACTTATATAAGCGTATATAACACCATCTGGTCATGGGTCAATGTACATGAATGCAATACATGAGAAGTACTGTCACGACCCAAATTTCCCCCCGTTGGGTATCGTGATGGCACCTAGTCTTGAGGACTAGGTAAGCCGAATATTCAGCAATAACAACAATAATAAATAGAATCTAATACCTTTCTAAAATAAATAAATCTTTACACATTTTATATTCCCAAAACCCGGAAGTACAAGTCATAAGCTTTTAAGAATTTACACTAAACTCCTAAAAATACCACTATTCCGAAATAAGTGCAACAGTGCAAACAAAAGATAAGATGGTGACTCTGAAACCGTGAATGCGGAAATCGTTTTACCTTGAGTCTCCAGAACAGCAACCGCGCTACTATCAATCACTCGTCCGGCTATGCAAAAACCTAGAATCTGCGCAAAAATGTGCAGAAGAGTAGTGTGAGCACACCACAGCGGTGCCCAGTAAGTATCAAGACTAACCTAGGTGAAGTAGTGACGAGGACTAGTCAAGACACCCACTGGTCTAATAAAAACTGAACATGTATCAATTTAGGAATCACGGAAATAATGATATACACATATAGGCTACACCATATAGCTAACAAGACAGTGAATTCGATAAAGAAGGAAAACAATAAGTATCAGTGGAAACCATTAAGTAACACAAAGACTGAATAGAACACAGACAAATCCGGCATGTAAATATACAACATGAGCATGTAATGGCTCGACAACTTCAGCCATTTCTACATCAAATTCATAGATATCTCCACGAGGTTTCGAACCTCGGAAAAATCATCATTTACGGGTCCCAATATCCGTACCCTAACACTAGGAAACCTGCACCATCATTCGAGTACTAACTACACGTACGACTCACGTGCTAATTGGGTCATTCCCACCCATATGGTAAGCACAACAAGAGTATCTATATTTGACAACAACAAGGAGTCCTGAATCCATTAATAGTACTTAACAACGTGTATGCTTGTGCAGGTGTCCTAACCTGATTTCAACAACCAATAGACATATGGAAAACAAAAGAGGCAACACTTTCATTTTCATCTCATAAATTTCCACACGAATGAACTCACACGGTAAGTGTTCCAGTACACAATATCAACAACAAGGAATGCCCCCAGGCCAACACAACTATCACAAACAATCCCTGTCATAGCCACCTTGTCACGCCATGTGTGCAATATTAAAGTATATGCCAAGCTTGTTTCACCACATGTGCATAAACATGTTCCCACGTTGTCACGCCACATGCTCATATCCTGCCTTATCACGCCGCATGTGCAATATCAGTAATAAACTCGGCACGACAGAAACCTCGTCTAAATCCCCATATCAACAACCGCACGACAGAAACCTCGTGGATCACCACAACCAGTACAACAACAACAACAAGGGCAACAGTTCATAATACAATTAATACATCCATTCAATAACCTTCCATCACAAGATAGGGAAAACTAGTTCACGAGAAATAAACATAATAAGGAGAGCTAGTCATATTAAGAAATCACTCAATAAGGAAGGAAAATAGCATGTAACAGCCGCACCTAATTACACGGGTAAACAACAAGAAATCAACACAAATCCGATAACTTCATATAAGGGAAAGTCACGAAGGTATAGAATATCTAAACTTCTTTTAAGGTTTAGAAGTTACGAGAATATTCAACAATTTACACTTAAGGACAAGCAGCAGAAAAAAATCATAAATCCATTTAACACTCAAACTAATTATAGGTTGAGATGAAGATAATTGAAAACTTGAGATAAGCAGTTAAGAAGACGTAGCATGACAGTAAAGGAAATAAAAAATCTTCAGATAAGTCAATTAGGGGTAAATCCGAAAATAACAACTTTCATATTTAAGCAATTAAGGATGACACTATAAATTAGCAAATTCAATCATGCTAAATACAATTCAAATTCGACGAATTTAAGGATCTAAAATTCTTAAAGGGTCAACTTTCCACAAATAAGTCCGAGCATGCGCTCGTCACGTACACGGACTACAATAAACATAGAAGACTCAAATACTAGGGTTAGTTCCCCCACACAAGGTTAGGTAAGATACTTACCTCAAGAGCTCAAAACAAACTTGAAATCACGTTCTTGCTAAAACGCGAAATTAGGAAAATTGCCCAAAAAGTTCCTCGGGCTAACGTCTCGGAATTAGGTAAAAATTATATTTTCGGGGCACCCATTCACTCACGAGTCTAAACATATGAAAATCTCTCAAGTTGGAGGTCCAAAACCCAATCAAAACTCAATAATTTGGTCTATGAAGTTTATCCCATTTTCTACCCAAAATTTTCGAAATTAGAGGTTGTATTTTAGATTGGAAACATGGAAATTGTTATATAGCGGATAGAAATCACTTGACCAAATTACCCATGTGAAAAATCCTCCAAAAATTGCCTCTCCCGAGCTCCTGTAACGCCCCAAAATCGAGGGAGGCTACCGGCACTCAACCGGGTGACCCCAGTCAAGGGAACCTGATTTGCCTTTCCTACCCAACACGTTTCCCCATGTTTATAGCATACATTATTTATGTGAAAAAAGTAGATAAGCTTAGAAGTGTGTGATTACCACAATAAATCCATTTTTTTCCGCATTTTACATTATTATACTATATTTCCCAAAACATACATAATAGATACAACACTTCCCAATACGGACCACGATTGCGAGCAAATACAACCACTGCCCAAAATGTATATATACACCTACATAGTGTATGCGGAGCCTCTAAGAGCACTAGGAGTTTATACAATACTTGCCGGAGACAAGGCCCAGGTTATACCTTACAATACATAATATACTCAAAAGGAGATGGCATGAACTACACATGGCCCCGAGAGGAAGTGGGGCCCACCAGTACAGCTGAAAAAGGATGAGGATAAAGCACCACTAACGGCGAGCTGAGCTACCTGCTATTGACCCACCTACATCCACATAAAAGATGTAGCACCCCCGGCAAAAGGGACGTTAGTACTGTGAAATAGTACTAGTATGTATGAACAAACTTTATCCCAAGTACAATCAAGCAATGCACAAATAAGAGACAGTAATAGAACCAATCAATCAATGCACGTGGAAAGAAACAACAAAAATCAACGAGTTTCACAATCTCTCCTTTCCCCTTTCAACATTACCATATTCAAGAGTTTTCCCGATTTTCATTTCAATAGTGATAATGATCACATTCCATCCTTATTGCCTCGGCTGCCCTTATTACCTCGGCCAGCCTTATTCCCTCGGCCACCCTTATTACCTCACAGTATCAACTTTCATAGATTTTCATTTCAGTAGTGATAATGATCATATTCCGTCCTTATTACCACAGCCTCCCTTATTGCCTCGGCCACCCTTATTACCTCACAACTCATTATCCTTATTAGTTCGTGTTGCGATGCGCAACCCGATCCCACCTGACAATCAAATCTCGTAACAGCAACCACAAACAATCAAATCACAAGAATTCTTCCTTTCAAGGAACACAAGTTCATATCAACAATTCACTATTTGAGCTCAAGGCACAATGACTCTCACCAAGCAGTAATTCATGTACACGGTGTTGCCATAATCGTTCAACTCATCTACATAATTTCACAATACCCTTTTTCATTACTTACCACACACGATTTTTTTAGCCATCATATAAATTCCCACACATGGGCACATTAACATTCTTTCATTTATTAACACATACTTTCATATCGATATCCTCGAGCTTTTACGAGCTTTGCACATAATAATATAGGCACATCAAAACACCTTTCACAATCTCATATAGCATGGTAGTATAGCAATCAACTAGGATGACCAAAGAATAGAAGTTTATGTCTCAACATATTTGAACAATCAATTCACATATTTACAAACAAGGTACGCATGCCGTATAATCGGACCCAACAAGAGGATTCTACGAATGTTAAAGTTAGACATACATACCTGGGGTCGGAATTCATTTTTAACTTTTACTCACAAATCACCGGACCGACTAGTACCGTCAATCTAGTTCACAATTAAACATATTCAACTCAGAATTGGAAATCATGCATGCAATTTGAACTCTTTTAAGCATTTTATCGAATGCTATGTGACCCCTTATATTTCCAACGCGTTACTCGCGAATTTTTCCCCACCCCACTTCCTCTTACTAGATTATGATAAATTGGGTACACGCATGCAAAATTAATAGCCCCGTCTTTATGAACTATCCTACCCATTTTCATTTTAACAAAAATCTGAAAATTAAGGTTGATGAGGTAGAAGCTTACCTCTAAGAGTGAAGAAATATGTGCCCTACTTGATTAGTTCCAAGCTTGAGTGATGAAGGAAGACCAATTTGATGAAGTTGGGACAACATAGTGCGTCGCATAACACCTACTTTCTAGAAAAAACTTATTCTTTAAGTCTCGGGGTACTATTTACTCAATTTATGTCCGTTTTAAAAATTTCCACAATAAAAACAACTCGGGGACTCATTCGGGCATTATTTATAAACAAGAAAATTTTACAGGTCTTTACATCACCCCCCCCCCCTTAAAAATCATTCGTCCTCGAATGAGGGTTTCGGAAATCATTTAGTTTTGAAAGCATGATATGGAACTTCAAGATTTCCACTAACTCCAATATTTCAGAAAAATTTCACCAGAGTTCCCTTTGTAATTAGACCTATCTACTTGTCAAAGAGTCCCCGAAACGCATTTTCAAGCACCATTACATAGTTTTAATCACCCAATAACTCACACACAATGTTGTTACCTCAACAATTTGCAATTATTCAATCATTTTGTCAACTACACATAGTTCTTTCTTCTTATACCACAAATTTGCACATGCTTCACATTTTTGCACATAACTTGGTCGTTGCAATGAGTCCCATACAACCCAATCACATCAATATACTATATTCATTTCAATTAATTATTACCAAGCTACACTACTATTAATCACTTGCGTAACACATACGTTCCACAAAACTTTCATTTACCTCAAGGGTTGCACACTACCCAAATAGAACTGTGGGTTCAGTTTTAGCACACATTGGGAAATTACAACAATAAGGCAATTAGGGGAAGATGGGGTGCTTTTGCACAAAACTGAACATAAAATATAATTTGCTTAGAGATGATAGTTCTGACGAACACTGTTTGACTTATTCAAACAAATGGGGATATTTTTCTTTCATCTCATTTTCCGCTTCCTACGTGGCTTCCTCAATGTGCTGACTTCGCCACAATACTTTAAGTGAAGCAACTTCTTTGTTCCTCAATCTATGGACTTGTCTATCAAGAATAGAAACCGAAACCTCTTCATACGATAATTCTTCATTAACCTTAATAGTCTCAACTGGCACGATGGATCTCCAACCACTTTCTTCTACATGGACACGTGGAACACTGGGTGCACTAATGACAATTCAGGGGGTAATTCCAACCTATAAGCCACTTGTCCTGTCCTTTGAGCAATCCGATATGGCCCGACATAGGCTCAATTTCCCTTTCTTCCCAAACCACATCACTCCCTTCATGGGAGATACCTTCAAGAATACCCAATCATCTACTTGGAATTCCAATTCTCTTCGACGAATGTCCGCATAGGATTTTTGACGGCTCTGAGCGGTTTTCGTCCTCTCCCGAATGACTCTGACTTTTTCCAATGCCTAGTGCACAAGTTCTGGCCCTAATAATTCGGCTTCACCAACTTTGAACCACCCAATCGGAGATCTACACCTCCTTCCATACATTGCCTCAAATGGGGCCATCTGAATACTGGCATGGAAGCTGTTATTGTAAGCAAATTTGATAAGCGGTAAATGATCATCCCAACTACCCTTGAAGTCCAACACACAAGCCCGTAACATATCTTCAAGCGTCTGAATAGTCCGCTCTGCCTGATCATCAGTCTGCGGATGGAAAGTTGTGCTGAGGTTTACCTGGGTACCCAAACCTTGCTGAAATTTCCTCCAAAAATTAGCCATGAACTGGGCTCCTCGGTCTGAGATAATAGAAACTGGAGTACCATGAAGCCTGACTATTTCCTTGGTATAAAACTGAGCGTACTGTTCTGCAGTATCGGTAATCGAGTCGAACTTGCGCTGAGTGCGAGGCAACCCTACCACTAAATCCATGTTGATCATTTCCCATTTCCATATTAGAATTTCCATAAGTTGAGTTAACCCTCCAGGACTCTGATGCTCGGCCTTCACGTGCTGACAATTCGGACATTTAGATACAAAGTCTTCCACACCTCTCTTCATACCGCTCCACCAATAAACTTCCTGGAGATCTTGATACATTTTCGTAGAACATGGGTTCACGGAATACCTGGAACTGTGAGCTTCCTCCATCACCCTCTCCCGAAGATTATCCATGTCAGGAACACATAACGTTCCCTGGCACTGCAAAACACCATCATCGTTCCCTAGTGAAAATGCTGAAATGTTGCTATTCAAAACAGCCTCCTTCAACAGCGCCAATGCTGGATGGATAAACCGCTTTTCCTTGACTTCCGCTACAAGTGATGATTCTGCCCCATTATGCACCATGACTTTTCCCTCGTCTGAGGTCGAGAGAAAGACCCCCAGACTAGCCAATTGACAAACCTCCCGAGCCAACGGCCTCTAATCTACCTCCAAATGAGCCAAACTTCCGACTGAGAGCGTCAGCCACTACATTTGCTTTCCCTGGATGGTACAAAATGTTCATATCATAATCCTTAAGCAATTCTAACCATCACCGTTGCCTTAAATTCAAATCCTTATGCTTGAACAAATATTGGAGACTCTTGTGGTCTGGGAACACGTCCACAGGGACCCCATAAAAATAATGCCGCCTGATTTTTATGCAAACACAACTACCGCGAGTTCTAAATCATGCGTCGGATAATTCTTCTCGTGATTCTTGAGTTTCCTAGAAGCATATGCTATAACCTTCCCCTGTTGCATCAACACACATCCCAAACCAACCCTTGAAGCATCGCAATAAACCACAAATCCCTTCGTGCCTTTGTCACGACCCAAAATCCTAACCGGCCGTGATGGTGTCTATCGAGGAACTAGGCTAGCCAAATAACGCATGTACGCAATTTCTTTTGAAAATCCCATTCACGTTTCAATCATTTCATAAAAATATACAGAAAATTGCTTAATTTAATAGGCCAATTTTCATACAGTACTGCCATCCCCAAAACCCGGAGCCAACATGTCATGAGCATAAAAGGAAATAAGCCAAAATAACTATCATAATACAAAACCTTCGAATCAAAGATAAATATGACAAGAGGGAAAACACAGATGCTGCGAACGCTGAACAACTACCTCTATATCCCACAAATCCGGCTCCGCTGCGGAATAAAGACTAATGCTAGATATCTGCTCCTGAATCTGCACATAGAGGTGCAGGGAGTATTGTGAATACACCAACTCAGTAGTAATGAAAACAAATCAAGTCTAAGTAGCAGGGAAACACATAAAATCAATGCCATCAAGTCACAATATACACAACCTTACTTTCCAATAGTATAACATAGATATATGTATTCATCATGCCTTAAAAAATTATCTTTATAAAAAGTCCTTTAAAGAATGCCCATTTTAAAAAAACTTTGAAACAAAGGATCAGGTATGCAAATGAATGTAGAACAATCATAAATAGTCCCTCGGGCAAAACATGTTTCATAATCAGTCCCTCGCGCATGCCTCACAATCCCTCAGCACCTCACAATCATTCAGCACCTCACAGTCACTCAAGCCTCCCAATCACTCGTCACTCGACACTCTGTGCACTCGCTGGGGGTGTGTACAGACTCCGGAGGGGATACTTCAGCCCAAGCGCTAATATCACTCAGAACCTCACCATCACTCTTGGCCCTCGACCACACTCGGTTGACCACTCAAAGGGCCCCTCCGGCGAATTAGTAAAACAGAGTACTCGATCCGAAAACATCATTTTAATGCTCATGTGGTGTAAATCAGGCTGAGGTTCAATAAAAACAGTATGCACAATGATGCTGAGTAAAATCATCAACAAATAGGGATGAAAATAGCAGTAAAAGCCCTCAAAGGGTCTAAATAGATCGGCACGAGGCCCCAAACACGGCTTATAGCCCAAATATTTCACAAATCTTTAGAACATAATTTAACATAAGGTTTTGAGTAAAATATGCAACTCATTAGTTGTCGCGGAGAGGACCTAGTACAATCCAAAAATCAGTATGCACCACATACTCTTCATCCAACATGTGCGCCGTTCCAAAATCAGTAAGAAAATATGTAGTTCGAGATTCCATACCCTCGGGAAAAGATTTATGACCATTACTTACCTCTACCGTGCCACAACACTTGTCGTCTATGCCTTTTCCCCTCAAATTGGCCTCTGATTGCTCCGAATCTAGCCAAAACCAGTTAACATTATCAATATATATCAAAGGAACTCAACCCAATAGAAATTTATCAAATTATACAAGAATCTCGAAATTCGGAAAAACCCGAGCCCCAGACCCACATCTCGAAATTCGATAATTCGTACATCATTAGAAACTTAGTCCTCCCACAATTCTATACATACCAAGAACACTAAAATCGGACCACAATTGCCCACTCAAATCCTCAAAAGAAAAATAAATTTTTCATGCACCCTTCTTCCCCAACTTTGGTTCAGTTCCAGAAATTTTATAGTTTAATCACCTAGAAATCGACATAAAAATGACTTATAAAGTTGAAAACCTTACCTCCAAGTGATTTCCTTGATTTCCCTTCAAATCCTTGTCAAATAGCTCTCAACTCCCATGCAACAATGGAGGAAAATATAAGCCAACTCGCACCTCAGGCCTTTTAAACATTTTGCCCAGCTAATATATTTTCTTCACTGCGATCGCAAACATTAGCAAATTACCCTATGCGATCGCAAAAATCCTCACACGATCGCGATTCATCAGGACATAAACCCACACGATTGCGATTCATCAGGACATAAACCCACGCGATCGTGAAGAACAATGGCTTACCTCACTCACGTGTCCCTTTAACTCTACGCGAATGCAAACAATACCACGTGATCGCACTGACCAACCACAGCATACTCATGTGATCATGACCTCCACCATGTCATGGCGTATAACAAAAATCCGGCCTCACTATTTTACCCTACGCGATCACGTAAAAGGAAAGCAGAACCACTCGCACAAACAGAAATCTACCCAGATTTTAAGCCAAAAGTTGGTCCGTTAACCACCCGAAACACACCTGAGGCCCTCGGGACCTCAACCAAACATACCAACATATCCCATAATATTATTCCAACTTAGTGGAGCCTTTGATACACAAAAACAACACGAAAACACCAAATTTAAACCAAATTCAAGCCTATGAACTTTAAAACTTCCAAATTTCACCAACTACGCCGAAACCAACCAAAACAGCTCCTATTGAACTGAAATTTTGCAGACATATCCAAAATGACATTACGAACCTGCTCCATTTTCCGGAATTTCATTCCGACCCCGATAGCCTATTTTCCACTACCGACCGAAAATCGCCTAAAACTAACTTACACCAATTCAAGCCTAATTCTACACCGGACATCACAAAAATATTCTGAATAGACTCCTAAGTCCCAAATAACCTAATGAAGCTATCCGAGCTATAAAATCCGCATTCCGAGGTCATTCACCAATAAGTCAACTCTCAGTTGACTTTCTCAACTATTAGGCTACTTTAAAAGGATAAATGCCTAAATTCTCGCAATAACCACTCCGGACCCAATTACGGGGGAAACATGTTAAGGGGGGGGGGTAAGAGATGGCAAATACTGAATGACATAAACGAAAACAACAATCTGAAATATCTGAAAATAATTACGAGAAATTACAACACAGATTAAACAGTGAAAGATGCGGCATGGCATGTCCCATCACGCATAATAGCAATGTAAAACATGGCACAGAATGTCCCCTCGTGCATAATCAATATAAACATGTCACAAAATGTCCCCTCGTGCATAATAAATATAAACATGGTACGGAATGTCCCCTCGTGCATAATAAATATAAACATGTCACGGAATGTCCCCTCATGCATAATAAATATAAACATGGCACGTAATGTCCCCTCATGCATAATAAATATAAACATGGCACGGAATGTCCCTCATGCATAATAAATATAAACATGGCACGAAATATTCCCTCTTGCATAATAAATATAAACATGTCACGGCATCACCCTTCGTGCTTTAACACTCTTCCTCACCCAAACAACAATCACAAATAAGGGCAAGGAAATAACAGAGTATAATAGAAATCCCGGCAAGGGAACATCAATTAAACAATTAAATCCCGGCAAGGGAACTATACAACGATGACCCGTCAAGGGTACATATCAATAACTCTTTCTCTTTCTTTGACTTTCATTTCCATGATTTATTCTATTACTCGAGCCAATGCTCCAAATGATGTAATTATCTCATATTCCTTCATTGTTCGTTTCACAATTTGAGCCAATTCTCCAAGGATGAAATTATCTCATATCTCTTCATTATTCGTTTTACAATTTGTGCCAATGCTCCAATGATTAAATTATCTCATATCTCTTCATTATTCGTTTTACAATTTGAGCCAATTCTCCAAAGATGTAATTATCTCATATGTTAATTTGAGCCAATGGTCCAAAGATGTTTAAAGATTACAATTCCCTTCACATGCCCTTTACAACGTATAGAAATCCTAAATTAGGCATAGAAATTACAACAAAGTCAGAATATTCACAATATAGGGACTCACGGTCATGCTAGACACCAATGTATAGATACTCGTCACCATGCCTACACATCGTATTTGACAATTAGCAAATAGAAAATAATACTCAACTCCTATTCCCTCAAGCTAATGTTAGACCAAACACTTCCCTCGGGTCCGAAGTATAGCAATCAACCCAAAACCACACGTTTCCCATGAGTATCCGACTGCAAATGGCCCAAATCTATTCAAATAAATTTCATACCGTAAATAACATTTCATGCAACTGATTCTACTATTCATTTCAAGGTTACGGCACGAAATTTGGTGAAATGACCAACACGCCCCCAGGCCAGCATCCCGGATTCGGGTAAATTTTACATTTTCAGAACCCTCGTACTCTCACGAGTCTATCCATATAAAAATCTCTCAAATCGGAGGTCAATCACCCACTCAAACCCCAATTTTAGAAAAACTTAAGTTCTACGCAAAACACTCAATTTTCACCCATAGAAATCATTGATTTTAAGTTGAAAACATGTTAAATGATGTTAATGATTGAAAGAATTGAGTAAAAACCAACTTACAAATGATTTGGAATATGTCTTGTTCTTGGAAAAATCTCCTAAGAGTGTTTGGGTTTGAGAAAATATGAAATATAAAGTAAAAATTCAGTTTTGTACAGTGCAGGCTACTGGTTGGCATGGGAATTGATTGCGAACCCTTCAGACATTCCCAGCCTTCGCATTTGCGAACCCCTTGCTCGCATTTGCGATCAGGCCTGCCCAGCTATATCTTGGCATTGGTGAACTTCTTGGTCACATTTTCGATCAGGCCTGCCCAGCTATACCGTCGCATTTGCGAACCTCTTGGTCGCATTTACGATCATTCCTGCCTAGACCAACCTTCGCATTTGCGATGAGTAGCTCACATTTGCGAGTTCGCAAATGCGAAGCATGCAGATCAGTCACACCGGCAGATTTCCAAGTTAGAAAATGCAATCCGTGGCCTATCCAAAACTCACCCGAGCCCTTGGGGCTCCTAGCCAAATACACACACTACCTCAAAAACATCCTATGAACTTATCCATGCGATAAAATCGTCAAAATAACATCATATACATCGAATTAACATCAAAATCCATGAATTCTGTCAAATTTCATAAAACCTGAAATTTTCCATTTTTTAGTTCGAAACACGTCAAACGACATCTGATTTCAACCAAAATTCAAAGAAATATCTCAAACCACATATAAGACCTCTATCGTGTGCCGGAACCAAAATATGGGCCCAATACCAACATATTCTAGCAAATTTTCATTTCACTTTCCTTTATAAATTTCAGAAAAACAATTTTACTCAAAAATTCATTTATGAGGCTTGGGACCTCGGAATTCGATTTCGGGCATACGCCCAAGTCCCATATTTTCCTACGGACCCTGCGGGACCGTCAAATCACGGGTCCGGGTCTGTTTACCCATAATGTTGACAGAAGTCAAATTTATTCATGTTAACATCAAATCTTAGCATTTTTCATAGAATTTCATATTTAAGTTGTCCGTCTACGCGCCCGGACTGTGCATGCAAATCAAGGCAACTAGAAATGAGGTTTTCAAGACCTCAAAAGTATGGAATAGGTAATAAAATAGGTGATGACCCCTTTGGTTCGTCCCATTCTCCACCTCTAAAACAACCGTTCGTCCTCGAACGGACAGAAGAAGGAAGTACCTGAGTCGGGAAATAAATGAGGGTAACGGCTCCGCATATCGGACTCGGACTCCCAGGTCTATGCCTCAGGAGGCTGACCTCTCCATTGAACACGAACATAAGGGAATCTCTTGGATCTCAACTGACGAATCTTCCGGTCTAGAATAGTTACCGGCTCCTCCTCATAAGCTAAGTCCTTGTCCAACTTGACAGTACTGAAATGTAACACGTGGGCTAGATCGTCATGATACCTCCGAAGCATGGATACATGAAAAACTGGATGTACGGCTGATAAGCTAGGCGGCAATGCAAGTCTATAAGCCACCTCTCCTACTCGATCAAGAATCTCAAACGGGCCAATAAATCTAGGGCTAAGCTTGCCCTACTTCCCAAATCTCATCACGCCCTTCATAGGCGACACTGGGAGCAATACTCGCTCACCAACCATGAAAGCCACACCTCGAACCTTACGATCTGCATAGCTCTTTTTCCTGGACTGAGCTGTACGAAGCCTATCTTGAATGATCCTGACCTTGTCCAAGGCCTCCTGAACCAAATCTGTACCCAACAACCGAGCCTCACCTGGCTCAAACCATCCAATTGGCGATCAACACCGCCTACCATATAAAGCCTCATAAGGAGCCATCTGGATACTTGACTGGTAGATGTTGTTGTAGGCAAACTCTGCTAAAGGAAAGAACTGATCCCATGATCCTCCAAAGTCAATGACGCAAGCTCGGAGCATATCCTCCAATATCTGAATAGTCCGCTCGGACTGCCTATCCGTCTGAGGATGAAATGATACGCTCAACTCCACTTGGGTGCCTATCTCTCGATGAACTGCTCCCCAAAAATGCGAGGTAAACTGCCACAGGAATGAAATGCGCTGACTTGGTCAGCCTATCAACAATGACCCAAACTGTATCGAACAACTTCCGGGTCAACGGAAGTCCAGTAATGAAGTCCATAGTGATCCTCTCCCACTTTCACTCGGGAAGCTCAATCCTCTGAAATAAACCGTCAGGCTTATGATGCTCAAACTTAACTTGTTAACAATTCAAACATCGCGCCACATATGCCACAATATCCTCCTTCATTCTACGCCACCAATAATGCTGTCGCAAATCCCAATACATGTTCGTGGCGCTCGGATGAATAGAGTACTGTGAACTATGGGCCTCCTCTAAAATCAACTCTCCATTTGTTTGCGTATGGGGAGGTCCCTATTATGATCTAAATGTCTTTTCAAAATATCTTGCGGCTAGCAGAATTAACCTTGAAATTTCCTTTATATTTTCTCCTATATATTCTAAGTATTGGATATCTTGAATTTTTTGATATTCTTCTATATTATCTTTTAATAATTTTTCTAATAAATTTATATTTTCTAAAGTTTGTAACCAGTACTGGAGATATTCGTAGCTGATCATTATTTTGAATATAAACAAAGTTCATATAAATCTAATTCGTCTATATCCTATGATATAATTAGTTCTGTCCATCGTTGTTCCATTATCTTTATTATTTCAAAAGTAACCAAAATATCGTAAATTTTTCTTCTAATATCGTTATTAAGTTGTTTAAAGATATATGATATGGGTATTTTGTAATTATTATTGTCATCTATTAGATATGTGTGGTTGTTCATTAGATATGTATTTATATTTATTCTTATCATGTGTTTACTAAACATATTCCTTCTAACCTCTTTGTTTATCATAAAGTCTATCATCCTTTAATAAGTTATTCTGAACAATCTTTTCTGGCCACTACCATGCTTTTCTTGCTTCAATCATTTACCCTAACAGCGCCTCAACTCTGTCTACTCCCCTAAACGGCTTCCTTGCCTACCGGTTTCGACCTTAGGATGGCATAGTTCGGGCTTAACTACTCTCAGCATTACTAGACATGGCAAGCTTTCTCAATATGTTCTCTATAACAGTACTATAACATGATAAACATTTATGATATTCAAGAGATTATAAGGAATATAAAAGTTTAGTTATACATGATTATGAATAAGTACACCTGATCTTGTAGCTCGCTTGAATGCTCCATAGTTTTTTAAGATATATTTTTATTTAACAAAGTATTTTAGAGAGATGGTAGAGAAAGTGTGGTTTTAGAACTTCGAATGAAGAGCTTGTCCCTCTTCTTCGGTTTAACTTTTTATTTATAGCTGAAGGTAGCTGATACCAAATTTTCCTAATTGCCCTTTTTCTTTACAAATGGACGGTTCTAATTAAAAGCTTAAAAAGTAAAAGAGTGCCTGTCCTTTTCTTTACATTTGGACGACTCAGAAATAAAGTAAAAAGCTAATTACTATTCTACTTTTGGCTTATTATAAGAAAACAAAAAACTTTACATAATTGTATTTCTTTATGTCTTTATCATAAGTCTTTTTCTGTCGGCCATCTCCTATATGTCATTTTCTTGTCTGGAATCTACTTTATGTGATTTTCTTTCTTATCTTCTTTACTGGATCTGATTTATTTCTTTAGCTGGCTTCATTTAACTGGACATATGGGATTACGTTGTCTTCTCCGTTGCATTTTGAGCATATGTGATCAGGGTATACTGGTCCAACTAATTTGCAGTATTTGGTCATTATCTGTTGAGAAATAAAGTCTTTTCGTATAGCTATTATAATTGGTTGTTGCTCGGGTCTAAGTAATGTCATTACCCTTTTCCGTATCTCTTCCATGTCGTTTTCTCGTAGTTCTTTGAGTGTGCGTATATTATTGTTTGTCCTCTTGAGTAGTAGTTCCATACTGGACTTTCATTTAGGTAGTTGTTTGCTAGCTCGCTAAGTATTGTAGATAGTCCAATTATCCTTTTATTTGCATAGAAATAAGGGAATTCCTACTTTAGGTTGTTTCTCTATCTTTTCGGGTATGATCATGTCTCATGTAATTCCTATTTTAATAACTTGAATTTGTGGTTTTATCTCATCATGGAGTATTTGTGATGGTGTTGTATAGAATTTTATAAAAAATAGGTTTCCTTTGGTAATTCTTTTATAGGTAGTAAAGGGTTTGTATATTTCTGGTATTGTAGCTATTTCTTCTCCTGTAGATGTATATACGGTACTAAGTAGTCCGTAATTGTAACAAGTGTTTACTAGGTTTGCACTAGTTCCTGGTTGTGCTATAAGGCGGTTGTAACCTTGTAGTGGTTGTGTTATATAGTCTTCTGCTGGATTTTTTGGAGTTTTGGATCTTGGATTTAGGTTTAGAAAAGTCTGTAGTTTGTGGATATTTTCGATATATGATCTGGTTATATGATTGTATGTTTGTTTTTCTTGGTTCGGGCTATCTTTGTAGGTGTTTATTTGGGGTGGTATGTATAATGAGTCTTTTATTATTATTGGTATAAATGATTTGTCGAATACTATATTCATATTTGAATTATTATACCTTGGCTTGCTAGTTCCTGTTGCTGATGTGTTGTTAGGTGCTGCCGTTGTACCCGAAATACTAGATTTTTTGTTAGATTGAGTTTTTAGGTGTTTCTCAACGTCACCTTTTAGCTCCGCATGTTTTAAGTCATGTTGCTGACTTAGCTCTGCATTTTTTAATGTCATGCTGCTGACATAGCTCATTCTGTTCTATCTTTTGCAGTCTCGTTCCTATACTGTCCACTTGTAAAGAAAGTGTAGTAAGGATTGAGAGTATATCTGGAGTGTTATCTTCTGTTTGAGTATCTTTGTCTTGATAGGTGATTTGCAGTCACATTCTTGTTAGTTGAAATTACTTCAATTGTAAATGTAAAGTTTTGTATGTTCAGTACAAGTCTCCGTATTTCTTTTGTAGTAACTGAATCCTGTATTTTTCTTGTAAGCCACCACTTAACTTGTGTATTATCTGTTCTTACAATAAATTTGTTATAAACTATATAGGGTTCAAATGCTAATAAACATTTATATAATGCAAATAGTTCTTTTCTATTTATTTCTCATTTTATTTGTGGTTCTGTATATGATCCTGAGTAATATCTACAATGGTGTTCTATTTTTCATTATCATATTTATATTTGAGAATTCCTCCATAGCTATGATCACTAGAATCAGTTTCTACTATGTATGTGAGTTGTCTTTTTTATCCGGAAAATATAGTTTTGGTAGTTTTTGACAAATAATTTTAATCTTCTTTATATGTATTTTATCTTTTTCGTCAAAATGTTATTCTACATCTTTCTTTAATTTTTTCTATAATGGTTTTAAATTTTCTGCTAATTTAGGGATATATTCCCTTACTTGGTTAACTAATCCTAAAAATGATTGTAACTTCTTTTTTGTATCAAGTGTTTCATTTAAGTTAATTATTTGTTGTACTATATGAGTTTGCATTTTTTTTCCATTTTTATCTATTTGTATACCTAAGAATTCTATTTGATTTTTCATTACTTCTGCTTTCTTTTTACTTAAACTAATTCCTGATATTTCTACAATGTGTATGTATTTTTCTAGTAGCTTTATATGTTCATTCTCTGTTCTAGAATATAATAGTATATCATCTATAGATATTATGCAATTTTCTACTTGGTTGAAGTAGTTGTCCATAAAGTATTGGTATCTATCTGGTGCGTTTTTATATCCAAATGGTAATACATTTCATTCATAGAATCCTTGTGGTACTGTAAAGGCTGTTAATTTTTTAGATTCATCTTCTAGTTTCAGATGGTAAAATCCTGATTTACAATAAAATTTGCTAAAATAATTATGTCCCTGTATTTATCTTATTTTTAATATCTTATTCGGTATTGGGTAATTGTATGTTTTGGTTTTTGCATTTAAATTTCTATAGTCTATAACCATTCTGCTTTTTCCTCTTTTTTGGTCATTATGTTTATTTCTTATAATGCTGGGCTAGTATGTTTGATATTGCTTTCTTGTATATATTTATTATCTGATAATTCTTGTATATGTATTTTAAATTCTGTTAGGTCATTAAAATTGTATTTTAAAGGTTTTTGTGTTATTATACTATTTTCATCTATTAGTTCGATTTTTATTTTTGTTTTATATTTTTCTCATCCTTGTAGGGGATTATCATTATATAGTAGTTCTAATTTATCTTGGAATAGTTTTATCTTATCTATTGAAAATATGATTAGTTGTATTTTATTGTTGCTTAGTGTTATATTTTCTAATATTTGGGTAATTTTGTCACTTCCTTTAATCCATGGTGTTGTTTTTCTTAATTTATTAGTTACTCTTTTTGCTCCTATTCTTTGTTTACATGGGGTAGTAAACCACTAATGTGTTTTTGTTATATTATGTGGGAATAACTTGTCTAAAGATGGCATTCCTAGTAATATGTCTTTATTTGCGAATTCATAACTATATATTTCTCTTATGGTTAATATTTTATCCCATATTTGTATTTTTAGATTCCTTGCTTTGTGTGTTATCATACTTCCTTGATTGTTAAATCTTGTTACTACTAGGGGTGTTCTTAACTTTTCCATTTGTTTTATGATAGACAATTATGTTTACACATGTTAGCTTCTGCTCTTGTATCCATCATAGGTGTATAATATCTACTGTAATATCCCTCTACTATTATCTTGGCAAGTATATATATTTTTGTCATTTTATTATATTAAGGTACTTTTGATTATTATCTTTTTCTTTTCATAACGTATTGTTAATTGCTTATCTTCTAAGTTATATGGTTTGACTTTTTCTAACCACTTTATTCCTAGTGTAATGTTTTTATCTCCTTGATATATTTTGAAATTTATTAATATTAGTATTCCTCCAATAATTAATTATTTTTCAGTCGTTTCTTCAATTTTTCTTAGTGATTTTTGTAATTCTGAACATTGTTGTTAATTCGTTACTGTTACTTTATCTGGTATTAATTCTCTTATAACATAATTTTCTTCTTGTCCTGTATTTATTAATATTAAATATTTCCTTTGGTCCATTATTCCTGTTATATAATAATGATGTGGTTTTATTTCTTCTATTTTTTGTTCTATTAATTTTCTTGGAGTTGTGTAATCTATTCTTCTTGATGTACTCATTCTTGATGATGTTTCTGGTATTTCATCACTTGTTCATTTTGACGTGCTTAATCTTTCTTTTACTATTTCTAGGTCTTCTTCTATGTCTATTTCTTTATAACTATAATCATTGTTGTCTGATACTATTCTTTCGAACGGATTTTCTATTTTTATTTTATTTATTTTATTTTTAGCTGTTATCTTATGTTTTGTTGTTAAGACATATAGATTTTTACATCTTGCTGTGAAGATCTTACTTCCTCGTGCTAGTTCTATTCCTGACATTTTCCAGTATAGAACTAATGATTTATCTAAGTTTCTATCATCTATTGCTACTGACTAGTTTGCACTTATTATGAATTTAAATTTTTGGTATATTAAGTTACCTTTTACTGCACTTATTATACTTTTTTTCTATAGGTTGTACAATTCTATCATCTGCTAAGTATATTTCTATAGGGGTATCTATTCTTTCTCTAAAACATGCTTTTATTAATATCTTTGTTCCTCCTAAATGTACATATTTTATTAGGTTTTTTGCTTTTATATCTTGTATTTCTTTATTTAATAGTTTTTATTTAAGATTGGTATTCTGGCTTTACCTTTAATGTATTTACAGTCTATTATATGTTCTCTTTGGCCTACTACGTAGTATTCTTCTTTTTGTGTTTTAAACTAATTGTTTATTGTTTGTACTTCTAGTATTTTGTCTATTCTTAGATCTAATTCTTTTCCTTTTATTTGCTCAAATATAGTGGTGTCAAATATTATTTTTTGTTTTGAAGATTGTTCATCTTGGTGTTCTTCTTGTTGTATGATTTGTATATCTTTTTCAGTCATAATTCTTTTCGTCTGATTTTTCTATTATGTTATTATTTATATCCTTTTCATTTTCTGATAATTCATTTTCTGATAATTCATATATACTGTCTTCACTTCCTAATTCATAATCTATATATTCCATTTGTGTATATTTATCATTATCTATTATTATTTCAGTAATTTGTTTCTTCGTTGGATATTTTGGTAATTTGCAATCTTTAGCTAAGTGTCCTGGTTTTCCACAATTGTAACAAGTATATTCTGTTAGTTTTTTCTTTCTTTTATATGGTTTTTATGTTTGTAATTTTTTACATAATATCTTCTTCTTGGTTTCTTATACCTATATTTGGATTTATATGGTTTATATCTTCTTGTTCTTTTACCTTTTTTGTAATATTTATTTGTGCATCCGAATAGGGGTGCTGTTCTATTTTTGCAACATGCCAAATTTTTTACTAATATTTTATCCATTTTGATATTTTCTTTATATTTTTCACATAGTTCTCTAAACCAGTTTTGTAAAAATTTTATTCGAGCTCCTAGGGTATCTGCTAATTCTGCTTTATTCCAATTTTTTATTATTTTTGAGCTGAAAGGTTCTGGTAGTTTGGTCAAATATAATTTTCTTATTTCTTTACTTTCATCCGGACTATATTTTCCTTTATAATAACAGTCTCTAAATGCACAAGTATACTCGTCTATATAACACATATTACATATTGCTAATTTTGTCATAAAATTTCTATTTGTAGTTTTTTCTTTATTTTGTTCTTCTATTTCTATTGTCATACTACTAAATTCATTTCTTATCGCTATTTCACATTTATACAATATTTCTGTAGCTGTTGTTGCAACTGTACCATCATGTTTTTTATTACTTCTCAATGTATCTAAGCTTTCATTTGTTAAATTTTGTAACCATAGTTTTACTGTTCCTATGAGTGTTCTTTCTATATATCTTGGTGTTTCAGTTATTGCTATTTTATTATCTATTAATTAATTTGAGATATATCCTATCCATAATTGGATTGCTTTATTTATATCTGTTACACAATCGAGATCTAAAAAATTACATTGTTCAGTTGTCTGCCTTGGTGTCCATTTCTTATTTAGCCTTTTATCCCATAATGTTTTATTACTATTATATGAATCATAGCTTATTTTGTAGTAGTTTGGATTTAGATGTTTTGAATTTTTTACTCCTGATGCACTTGGGTTATCGTTGGTGTTCATATCTCCTGTATTTATTGGATTTATGTTTGTCTTTTCTGTCTTTTCTATAATTTCTGTATACGTCTCACTTGTTTCTGAATAGTTTTCTCCTAGATAATTATCATTATCACTTTCTTCATTTATTTTGTTTATGCTTATTTTTGGTGGATTATCTTGTTCCTCTTTTAATTGTAATTTAAATTTTTCTATTTCATTTGTCAGTCTTAACTCTTGTTCTTCTTCTTTGTGTTTTTCTTTTTCTTTTTGCCTACTTGCATATAATTGTTTTAGCATTTCTAATTCTTTTTCTAATTCTATTATTTTAGTATTTTTTACTTCCTCTATCTGTTGTATTTTTTCTTTAGTTTGTTGTTGTATTTTTCAATTTCACGTTTTCTATCTATTTCTTCATTTTCTTTTGTTATTCTAATCATTGCAGTTAAACTATCTTCTAGTTTTACTATTTCTTTTTCTAACATTAAGTTAAGGTTATTTCCTATTTTCTTGTATCTTCTTCCTAAATTAGAAAATATTATTGTTATTTTTAATTCTTCTGGATTTTCATATGTTTTTTCTTCTAGTGCGAATTCTTTGTTATTCATTTATAAACCGTGTTGGTATTTATATTCTAAGCTTTGTATTTTTAATTGTAAGTCTAATTTAATTCTTTTTTGTGCTAGTAAGGATTTGCGGCAAGTTCCTGCAAATATATTAGTAGGTAGTCTGTTTTTTCTATGTTTTAGTTCTTGTCTTTTTCCCCAAATGCTTTCAAGAAGATGTTGTTTGTATTTTTTATCGTTATTCATTTTTTATTTTTAAGATAGTAAATATATTTGTATTCTATTTTAGATATAGTATCTATTAATTGGGATAGCCTAGTATTGTCTATTTTAGTAATACGTAAATATTCAAATTCTGGGTATAGTTTCTTTAGTTTCTTTTTACTTTCCTTAATTTTGTATTTATTTTAATCTGTCTAATTTCTGCAATTGACTTATTGTTTATAGGTATTTGTTTTTTACTGGGTTGCTGTTTTGTACTATTATTTTGAGTTTTATTGTCCATAGTTTTATTTATTGAAGTAAATGCTTAATAATAATTTACTTTTCTTAGCTCTGATACCATTTGTTTGCGTATGGGGAGGTCCCTATTATGATCTAAATGTCTTTTCATAATATCTTGCGGCTACCGGAATTAACCTTGAAATTTCCTTTATATTTTCTCATATATATTCTAAGTATCAGATATCTTGAGTTTTTTGATATTCTTCTATATTATCTCACCAACTCGCCCCTGCAATCTCAAAACACCATCATCATCTAAGGTCACATGCGCACCATGTCTCTAAGGGCACACAAATTGGGATCATCAAACTGCCGATCACGGATACGCTCCAATAAAGAAGAACGAGCGACCGTGCAAGTCAACACTCGACTAGGCTCAGAAATATCCAATCTCACAAATCGATTGGCTAAATCTTGAAAATCCAAAGCAAGCGGCTTCTGACTGACCAGAATAAAAGCAAGACTGCCCATACTAGCTGACTTCCTACTCAAAGCATCGGCCACCACATTGGCCTTTCCCGGGTGATATAATATGGTAATATCATAAACTTTCAACAACTCCAACCACTTTCTCTGCCTCAAATTCAACTCTTTTTTCTTGAACAAGTACTGAAGACTCTTATGATTCGTGAACACCTCACACGCCACGCCATATAGATAGTGCCTCCAAATCTTCAATGCGTGGACAATGGTTGCCAACACCAAATCATGCACTTGATAGTTCTTTTCATGAATCTTTAACCGCCTCGAAGCATAAGCAATGACCTTTCCATCCTGCATTAACACTGCACCAAGACCAATACGGGAAACATCGCAATAGACTGTATAAGGCCCTGAACCTGTGGGCAAAACCAATACCGGTGCCGCAGTCAGAGCTATCTTGAGCCTCTATAAGCTCGCCTCACACTCGTCCGACCATCTGAACTTGGCACTTTTCTGGGTCAACCTGGTCATCGGGGCTGCAATAAATGAGAAGCGATCCTCGAACCGACGATAATAGCCTGCCAATCCCAAGAAACTCCGAATCTCTGTAGCTGATGCTGGTCTAAGCCAGTTCTTGACTGCCTCAATCTTTTTTGAGTCAACGTGAATACCCTCTGCTAATACAACATGACCCAGGAATGAAACTGAACCCAACCAGAACTCACACTTCGAAAACATTACATATAGCTGGATGTCCTTCAGAGTCTGAAGAACCACTTTGAGATGTTGTTCGTGGTCCTCCTAACTGCGAGAGTATATAAATATATCATCAATGAATACTATCACGAACAAGTCCAAATAAGGCCTAAACACTCGGTTCATCAAATCCATAAAAGTTGTTGGGGCATTTGTCAACGCAAACGACATGACTAGAAACTCGTAATGCCCGAACCGAGTGCGGAAAGCTGTCTTAGGGACATCAGATGCCCTAATCTTCAACTGATGGTAGCCAGATCTCAAGTCTATCTTTGAAAATACCTTAGCACCCTGAAGTTGATCGAACAAATCATCAATCCTCGGCAGTGGATACTTATTCTTGATTGTAACTTTGTTCAATTGTCGGTAATCAATGCACATCCTCATCGAACCATCCTTTTTCTTCACAAAAAATACTGGAGCACCCCAAGGAGAAACACTGGGTCTAATGAAACCCTTCCTAAGCAAATCCTGCAACTGTTCCTTCAACTCTTTCAACTCTGGCGGGGCCATGCGATACGGTGGAATAGAAATGGACTGGGTGCCCGGAGCCAGATCAATGCAGAAAACAATATCCCTGTCGGGTGGCATCCCCGGCAAGTCTAAAGGAAAAACCTCAAGAAACTCGCGAACTATGGGTACTGAATCAATAGAGGGAACCTCAACACTGGAATCGATCACATAATCCAAATAATCCAAACACCCCTTCTCGACCATACGCCGAGCCTGCACGTACGAGATAACATTGAGGGTAGAATGACCAGGAGTTCCTTTCCACTACAAATAGGACAAATCCGGTAAGGCTAAGGTCACCCTCTTGGCATGACAATCCAAGATAGTATGATATGGGGATAACCAGTCCATCCGCAATATAACATCAAAGTCGACCATACCTAAAAGAAATAAATCAACACGGGTCTCAATACCCCCAATCACCACAACACAAGAACGATGGACTCGATCGACCACGATAGAATCAACCACTGGTGTAGATACATAAACAGGAATACTAAGTGGATCACTAGGCATGACCAGGTAGGGTGCAAAATAAGAGGGCACATACAAATACGTATACCCTGGATGAAATAGCACTGAAACACCTCTGTCACAAACCTGAATAGTGCCTGTAATGATTGCGTCTGAAGACTTAGCCTCTGGCCTGGCTGGAAGAGCATAACATCTGGGTGGGGCCCCATCACCCTGAACCCTATATCTGGGACGGCCGGCTGCTGGTTGGCCTCCACATCTGGCGGCCTGAGCTGCACCTCTATGACCTCTAACTCCACCTCTAGCACCTCTACCCTCACCTCTAGCTGGCTGGGCAGACTGTGGAACACCTGGTGCCTGTACTATGGCATGAGAACCCTGATGGTGAGACCCACCAGAACCTCGAGGGAAAAACATTGAAATGTGCCCCAAACCACCGCAAGTATAACAAGCCCTCTGGTGATGTGACTGCTGACTCTAGAACTGGCCCTGTCAACCCTAATAACCACCCTGGATATTATGAAGCGGCGGTGCACCGATAGGTGCTGGTGGCGCACTGTAAGGCTGTTGATCGGGATAGTGCATCTGATAACCACGACCACCTGAAGTACCATGGGAAACCTGGAGAGTTGATTGAAAAGGTATGGGAGGATGACCTCTGCCTGAAGAATCCCTGCCCTCAGATGAGGCTCCACTGAAAAGACCGAAATGACTGGGCCTCTTGTCAGCCCCCTGACCACCACCCTGCCAAGAAATCATCTCAATCCTCCTGGCCACATTGGCTGCATCCTGGAACGATATATCTGTACCTGACTCTCTGGCCATCTGAAGTCTGATAGGCCGGGCTAATCCCTCGATAAACCTCCGAACCCTCTCCCGATCAGTGGGAAGTATCATAAGAGCATGTCGGGCTAGAGTAATGAACCTGTTCTCGTACTGAGTGGCGGACATGGATCCCTGATGGAGATGCTCAAACTGCCTCCGAAGGTCATCTCTCTGAGTAATGGGAAGGAACTTCCCAAGAAATACCTCTGAGAAATGCGTCCAAGTCAAAGGTGTATATCCAGCTGGCCTAGCTAAGCAATAGTCTCTCCACAGTTGCGCCAGATAACCGAAAAGTAGCAAAGTCAACCCCGTTCGACTACACTATGCCCATAATCTGAAGAACCTCATAGCAGTTGTCCAAATAATCCTGGGGGCCCTCTGATGGTGAACTAGTGTAAGCAACAGTAAATAACTTAGTGAACCTGTCTAGTCTCCACAAAGCATCTGCTGACATAGCTGCTCCCTCTGCTACCGGCATTGCAATACCCGGCTGAGCTACTCTGGCTGGCTGAGGTGCCGGAGTCGGAGCTAGCTGCTCTGGTACGCGGGCGGTAGGAGTTTTGGCACCTCCCCAAGCCTGAGAGACGGCTGGTGTTGTAGGAAGAAGACTCGCCTATGCTACATTCTCCATGAGTCCGACTAGACGGACAAGGGCGTCGTGGAGCATTGGGGTAGCTATGAACGCTTCTGGGACCTGAGCTGGTTCAACTGGGACTGCTGGAACTGGGACCTCCTCATCAGGCTCGACCTGAGGGTCCTCCATTGGGGTCGTTGCTATAGGCTGAGCTCGGCCCCCGCCTCGGCCTCTAGTATGGCCTAGTCCTCGACCTCGAGTAGGAGATGTAGTAGGAGTGTCAGGCTGCTGGGCAGAACCAAGGGAAGTACGCGTCCTCGCCATCTGCGAGAGAATAAAATAGAAACTCAATCAATACTAAGAATTCATACCGCACGATAGAGAAGAAAAGAAATATGGAGTCATCCTAACTTCAGTCTCTGGGGGATAAATAAAGACGTCTCCATACCGATCTCTTAGACTCTACCAAGTTGTCCGGCAGTTGTGAGACCTAAGTAACCTCGAGCTTTGATACCAACTTGTCACCCCCCGAAATCCCACCATCGGGCTGTGATGGCGTCTAGCATTGAAACCGCTAGACAAGATAACATGTATAGGTAAACTAGCATATTAGCATCAATTTAATAGGATCAACTAAACGGTTCACAATTTAACAGCGGAAAAAATATGGTTTCAAGCTAAATAAGGACAACATAATACAACAACGCGTAAATTTTCCCAAAACCTGGAGTCACAAACTGACGAACTGTCTACAGGAGTGCTAAATAAAAGTCTAAAAGGAAATACATGTCTGCCTCGGAAACTAGGGGAAAAATAAGACAGAATCGAAGACAATGGGGATGGAAGAGACGCCAAGTACCACAAACGCCAGCGGGTATACCTTGAAGCCTCTATGATAAGCTGGAAGACACTCCCACTAATGATGTCCTCCGGGTCCGGGTCCGGCTGCCTAATTTGCAAAACATAAAGAAGTGGAGGTGTAGCATCTGTACAACTGACCCCATGTACTGAGTAACTGCCGAGCCTAACCTCCGCGAAGTAGTGATGAGGCTAAGACACGACAACAAAGTGCACCTGTGTGCAGTTCAATAGTATAGTAGAAACTAAACAAGAATAAAATTACGGGGAGAACATGTTGGGGGTAAGAGATAGCAAATACTAAAATGACAGAAACAAAAACAACAATATGAAATATATGAAAATAATAACGGGAAATGACAACTCAGATTAAATAGTGAAAGATGCGGCACAGAATGTTCCCTCGTGCATAATAATAATATAAAACATGGCACGGAATGTCCCCTCGTGCATAATAAATATAAACATGGCACGGAATGTCCCCTTGTGCATAATAAATATAAATATGGCATGGAATGTCCCCTCGTGCATATTAAATATAAACATGGCACGGAATGTCCCCTCGTGCATAATAAATATAAACATGGCACGAAATGTCCCCTCGTGCATAATAAATATAAACATGGCACGGAATGTCCCCTCGTGCATAATAAATATAAACATGGCACGGAATGTCCCCTCGTGCATAATAAATATAAACATGGCACGAAATGTCCCCTCATGCATAATAAATATAAACATGGCATGACATCACCCTTCGTGCTTTAACACTCTTCCTCACCCAAACAACAATCACAAACAAGGGCAAGGAAATAAACAGAGTAAAAATAGAAATCCCGGCAAGGGAACATCAATTAAACAATTAAATCCCGNTCCTCACCCAAACAACAATCACAAACAAGGGCAAGTAATAAACAGAGTAAAATAGAAATCCCGGCAAGGGAACATCAATTAAACAATTAAATCCCGGCAAGGGAACTATACAACGATTACCTGACAAGGGTACATTTCAATAACTCTTTCTCTTTCTTTCACTTTCATTTCCATAATTTATTCTATTACTCGAGCCAATGCTCCAAAGGATGTAATTATCTCATATACCTTCATCGTTTGTTTCACAATTTGAGCCAATGCTCCAAGGATGAAATTATCTTATATCTCTTCGTTATTCGTTTAACAATTTAAGCCAATGCTCCAAAGATGAAATTGTATCATATCTCTTCATTATTCATTTTACAATTTGACCAATTCTCCAAAGATGTAATTATCTCATATATTAATTTGAGCCAATGCTCCAAAGATGAAATTATCTCACATCTCTTCATTATTTGTTTTACAATTTGAGCTAATGCTCCAAAGATGAAATTATTTCATATCTCTTCATTATTCGTTTTACAATTTGAGCCAATGCTCCAAAGATTTAATTATCTCATATATTAATTTGAGCCTATGCTCCAAAGATGTTTAAAGATTAAAATTCCCTTCACATGCCCTTTACAACGTATAGAAATCCTCAATTAGGCATAGAAATTACAACAAAGTAAGAATATTCCAAATATAGGGACTCGCGGTCATGCTAGACACCAATGTATAGATACTCGTCATCATGCCTATACATCGTATTTGACAATTAGCAAATAGCAAATAATACTCAACTCCTATTCCCTCAAGCTAAGGTTAGACCAAACACTTACCTCAAGTACGAAGTATAGCAATCAACCCGAAACCACACGTTTGCCCCGAGTATCCGACTCCGAATGACCCAAATTTATTCAAATAAATTTCATACCGTAAATAACATCTCATGCAACTGATTCTACTATTCAATTCGAGGTTACGATGCAAAATTTGGTGAAATGACCAAAATGCCCCCAGGACACCATCTTAGAGTCGGGTAAATTTTACATTTTCAGAACCCTCGTACTCTCACGAGTCTAGCCATATAAAATTTCTCAAATCGGAGGTCAATCGCCTACTCAAACCCCAATTTTAGTAAAACCTAAGTTCTAAACAAAACACCCAATTTTCACCCATGGAAATCTTTGATTTTAAGTTGAAAACATATTAAATGATGTTAATGATTGAAAGAACTGAGTAAAAATCAACTTAAAAATGATTTGGAAGAAGTCTTGTTCTTGGAAAAATCGCCCAAGAGTGTTTGGATTTGAGAAATATATAAAATATGAAGTAAAAATTCTGTTTTGTACAGTGCAGGCTACTGGTTGGCATGGGAATTGCGAACAGGGGTTCACAATTGTGAACCCTTTAGACATTCCCAGCTTCCCATTTGCAAACCTCTTGGTCGCATTTGCGATCAGGCCTGCCCAACTATGTCTTCGCATTTGCGAACTTCTTGTTTGTTTTTGCGATCAGGCCTGTCCAACTATACCTTCGCATTTGCGAACCTCTTGGTCGCATCTGCGATCATGCCTGCCCAGACCAACCTTCACATTTGCGATGAGTAGCTCGCATTGCGAGTTCGCATTTGCGATGCTGGCTTCGCAAATGCGAAGCCTGCAGATCATCACACCGGCAGATTTGCAATTTAAAAAATGCAACCCGTGGCCTATCCAAAACTCACCCGAGCCCTCGGGGCTCCAAACCAAATACACACACTACCTAAAAACATACTATGAACTTATCCATGCGATCAAATCACCAAAATAACATCATATACATCGAATTAATCCTCAAAATCCATGAATTCTATCAAATTTAATAAAACATCAAATTTTCCATTTTTTAGTCTGAAACACGTCAAACGACATTGGATTTCAACCAAACTTCACAAAAATATCTCAAACCACATATAAGACCTCTACCGGGCAGCGGAACAAAACTATGGGCCCAATACCAACATATTCTAGCAAATTTTCATTTCACTTTCCTTTATAAATTTCAGAAAAACAATTTTACTCAAAAATTCATTTATCGGGCTTGGGACCTCGGAATTCGATCTCGGGCATACACCCAAGTCCCATATTTTCCTACGGATCCTCCGGGATCGTCATCACGGGTCCGGGTCCGTCAAATCATGTGTCCGGGTCCGTTTACCCAAATTGTTGACCGAAGTCAAATTTATTCATGTTAATATCAAATCTTAGCATTTTTCACAGAATTTCATATTTAAGTTGTCCGGCTACGCGCCTGGACTATGCACGCAAATCGCGGCAACTACAAAATTAGGTTTTCAAGGCCTCAGAAGTACGGAATAGGTAATAAAATAGGTGATGACCCTTTTGGGTCGTCACAGTAAAACACGGCACGGAATGTCCGCTCGGGCATACTCAATATAAACACGACACGGAATGTCCCCTCGTGCATAATCAATGTAAGCACGGCATGGAATGTCCCCTCGTGCATAATCAATGTAAAACATGGCATGGAATGTCCCCTCGTGCATAATAACAATATAAACATGGCACGGAATGTCCCCTCATGCATAACAATAATATAAACATGGCACACAATGCGCCCTCGTGCATAATAATAATATAAACATGGCACGGAATGTCCCCTCGTGCATAATAATAATATAAATATGGCACGGTATGTCCCCTCTTGAATAATGACAATATAAACATGGCACGACATCACCCTTCGTGCTTTAACACTCTTCCTTACCAAAACAGCAATCACAAACAAGGGAAAGGAAATAAACAGAGTAAAAATAGAAATTCCGTCAAGGGAACATCAATTAACCAATCAAATCCGGGCAAGGGAACATCAATTAAACAATCAAATCCCGGCAAGGGAACATCAATTAAACAATCAAATCCCGGCAAGGGAACAGTTCAACAACTCTTTCTCTTTCTTTCACTTTCACTTCCATGATTTACTTTATTAGTTGAGCCAATGCTCCAAAGGATGTAATTACCTCATATATCTTCATTATGCATTTTCACAATTTGAGCCAATGCTCCAAAGATGTAATTACCTCATATATCTTCATTATGCGTTTTCACACTTTGAGCCAATGCTCAATAGATGTAATTACCTCATATATCTTCATTATTCGTTTCACAACTTGAGCCAATGCTCCAAAGATGTTTAAAGATTTCAATTTCCTTCACATGCTCATTTACATCATATAGGGATCATCAATTAAGCATAGTAATTACAACAAAATTGGAACATTCACAATATAGGGACTCACAGTCATGCTAGACACCACTGAATAGATACTCGTCACCATGCCTATACATCATATTTGATAATTAGCAAATAGCACATAATACCCAACTCCTATTCCCTCAAGATAAGGTTAGCCAAACACTTACCTCGGGTCCAAAGTATAGCAATCAACCCTCTAACATCGCCTTTCCTTTAGAATTCAACACCGGAATGATATTATCTAGACATAATCAGCTCAAGTATATCAATAAGGATTCAATGATTCAATTACATGTCCTAATTATCCATCTCCTAGCATTCCTCCAAAATTATCAAAATTTGACCCCGGGCCCGCTTGGTACAAACTGAAGGCTCGGACCAAAACCATGTCACCCATTCACCCACGAGCCCGAATATATAATTTGTTTTCAAATTCGACCCCAAAACGAGGTCTTAATCAAGAAAAATTCAACAGGGCCTAACTGTACCCAAATTCCAGATTTTCTACTCTAATTTGCATGTTTTAGGCTTTGAAATTCATTAATTATAGATGGAAAATGAAGGAAGTTAAAATTTACTAACCCAAGAAGTTTTGATGAAGGATGCCTTCAATGGATGCCTAAGGGCTTTGGAGAAGAAGAAGTTCGTTATTTTTTAAGTGAATCTCGTAGCTACTGGTTCTGGAAATATTTATATACCAATGGGAAAAATTGTGCATCGCTATCGCGGGAATGGGTTTGCGATCGCGGAGAGTCTGGTTTCTTCACTCTGCAATCGCGGCTAAAAGAATGCGATCGCGAAGAATACCTAGCCAGCCCCCACCCAGACCCCCTATGCCTCTATGCGATCGCGAGTTGTGCTATGCGATCGCATAGAGGAACTGACCTCCTCCTACACCTAACTCTATGAGATCGCAGGGGAACCTACGCGATCGCATAGAGAAAATCGTAAAACACCAGCAACAGCTAAAAAAACCCAGATTTTCCATGTTTTTACACCCCGCTAACTACCCGAACCCCACCCGAGCCCTCGGGTTTCAAAACCAAAAACACACACGAATCCCAAATCATCCTACAGACTTATTCAAGAATTCAAATCGCCAATATAAGATCATATACATCGAATTAAACCTCAAAATTCATGAATTCTATCAAATTTCATAAAACATCAAATTTCCCGTTTCAAGTCCGAAACACGCTAGACGAAACCCGTTTTCAACTAAATTTTACCGAAAGCGCTTAAACTGTATATAAGACATGTACTGGATGCTGGAATCAAAATACGGGCCCGATACCATCACTTTCTAATCAAATTTAATTTTCAATTTCCTTAAATATTTTCAGAAAATAATTTCACTCAAAAATTCATTTCTCGGGCATGGGACCTCGGAATTCAATTTCGGGCATACGCCCAAGTTCCATATTCTCCTACGGACCCTCTGGGACCGTCAAATCACGGGTACTGGTCCCTTTACCCAAAATGTTGACCGTAGTCAAATTTATTCATTTTAATATCAAGTCTTAGCATTTTTTCGCATAATTTCAGATTTAAGCTGCTCGGCTACGCGCCCGAACTGTACACGCAAATCGAGACAACTACAAATGAGGTTTTAAGACCTCAGAAGTACGGAATAGGTAATAAAATAGGTGATGACCCTTTGGGTCGTCACATATTCAATGCTATGGGAAATTATACTAATGTGGTTGTTGTACTAAGAAAATTATTCAAATTGATAAACTTTTGTTGTCATTAAACATTAAACCCCCAAAGAACTGAATACGTCAATGAGTTAAGGGATAAGGAGGAAGATATGCTCAAGGTCGAGGCTTCCTTTGAATTCCCCGATACATCAAAGTTCCCAAAGGACTCAAGGCCAAGGGAAGTGCTTGTGCCGAGGAGGGAAACCCAACATAGAGTGGAACTCCACTCCCAAATACCCTTTAACACTAATAACATATTTTCCGTACGAGTTTAAATGTGAATGATTCCCTTGCAGTGTAAACTAAATCTATAGCATAGCCTACCACGAAATATACTTTCCCTCCTAACATAAGAACACATAGTCTATACTTGATTACAAACATATATCACATGAATTTTAAAGATCTGATTATGTAACACATAAAAGTGAGCATCATTAACATGTCACAAAAGTCTAAATTTTGAGCAGAGCAATATTCCAAGGAAAAGCAAAGCTAATGCAACAAAACTCAATATATATATATATATATATATATATATATATATATAGGTTTCTTATCTATGGAAAACCTAGTGGGAACCAACTGACTTTTCCTTCCACGTATACATAGGTTGGTACTACTAGGTTAACACTTTTAAAGAGAATCATCAATGAAAATTCAGGAAACACAATCATGATTAATCATTCACTGAGGTTGCCAAAGATATCTAGGACATCATCAAGTCTTTCAATAGGTATGCAATTTAAAGACTACGACATTAAATCCCTAAGGATTTCTATAGAATCATACCCCTACCAAATCATCAAGTTAAGATAATATCAGTAATGATCCTTATGAGATTTTAGGGATTAAATTTTGTTTTAATGTTATCAGAAGTGCAAGGAATATGGCAGTTATGGCCAAGTTATATAACCAGGAATTAAGTAATAAGATGCAGTAATTAACTTAACACTTCAAATGCAATAATGATCTTATGTGGACAGAGAAACCTTACACATTTATAGAATTGGGATAAGCATGATGAGGGGAAAGAATTACAATTAAGGGAAGGTATTGTATTTGAGCATGTTCTACTCAAACTTATGTCTGGGTTAGTAAATGATTACAAAGATGAACATACTCTTTTTTTGATAATCACTCAACTAGGGCAGAGTAATTAGGTCCTTCTAAAAGATAAAATTCATGTCAGTTTTTTAAACATGAATAATATCCCTAAAGACAAGAGATAGGAGATATGATACCATATAGGTATGAGGATGTCAGTGTTGACTAATCAAGAAAACATTTAAGTTAAGTCTAGCCAATTATCAGTCTTTAAAGAGAAAGAACAAGGTTATGATCGTATTATGAGGAAAGATAAATTAGCATTAACAGGGATATACAATAGGAATATTGGGAGAAGAGAATATGGGTTTAGTTCAAAGAAGATCAGGTCAACCGAAACAAGATGCAAAATTAAAGACCATTGTCCCAACTCAGAAATAGTCTAAAAGACATAAGCAGTGAATATTGCATATAAACACTTAGAGTTCCTTCTTAAGGTTTAAAGGATAGAGGATATAAACATAAAATCTTTAGATTCCTTAAATCATAGTTATTACAATATAAGTTCAACTTAAGAAAAACTTACAGCTTCATAGATACAAAAGGCAAGGATAAAGGTTACTGCATGCCAATAAGAGCTATGAGGTTCATATGAATATGAACATGTAATAACTTAAACTTGTAGACGGCTGGAAACTCGGGAAATAAGATTAATAATAATCAATTATATAGTTTAATCACTCATCATTTAAAGACTCATAGCAAGACGACTAACCACAAGTATCGATTAAACAAATAGAGCACAAGCATAACAGGTATGCGGACCGCATAACAGGTATGAGGACAACTATACGGCCCAGAATGCGATCGCATTTTGGGTATGCGGACCGCATAGTTGTCGCATTCTTGTTCCATGGATTTTGCGAGGGAGGTTATGCGACGCACTATGCGATCGCATAACAGGTATGCGGACTGCATAGTGGTCGCATACCTGGGCAGTGTGGTTCCTATTTTGGCCCATTTGAAGGCCAATTATGCGACAGGAATGCGGACCGCATAGCAGGAATGTGATCGCATTCCTGACCGCATTTTTGTGTCGGGGCTCCTATTTTCTAAATTTAAAACTCGACCCCCTATTTTATAAAACACACCTTCCCTTCATTTTTAACAATTTTCTGACAAAAAATAGAGAGAGAAAAAGAGATTTCTTCAGAGAGAAGGTTTCAACATCATCCAATTAGATTTTCCAAAATCACTCAAGCTTGGAAATTATCGAGTTATTGTCATATTCTTCACTCAAAGAGGAAAGTCTTCACCCTATTTCCCCAATTTCTCAGATTTTGTGTAATAATAAAATACACATATGTTGGTTCTTGAAAATAAAAAGTGAAATCTTGCATGCATGTGAGTTAAACCTCATAACCTATGAAAGGAAAAAACAAGTTTGGATAATTATTCTCAAAAAGGGGTTAGTAGTCTAAGGGGTCACATAGTGTTTGATAAAATGCTCAATTGAGTACAAGATTCCTAATTCTAAGTTAAATATATCATATTGTGGAATAGATTGACGGTGCTAGATGGTCCGGTGAATTGTGATAGAAATTAAAAATGGGACGACTCAAGGTATGTATGGCTAACTTTAATTTTTGTAGAGTCACCTTGTTGGTGTTCGAACATCCGGTGTGAGCTTCTTGTTGAGTATATGTGAATTGATTGTCCGGTTGTGTTGAGATGTCAGACTTCATTCTTTGATTTTCTTAGTCGATTATCATGATAATTGAAATTGTGAAAGGTGATTTCTATGTGATTACTCTATCATGTGCAAGATTCATTAAATGCTTGAGTATGTTGGTATGAAAGAATGGTAATAAACGCAAACGTGTAAATGTATCTAAGTGATAAGGGTTGTGTAACAAGTGATGAAAGGGAGTTGTGAATTGATCTAATTAAACTAAATGACCATGGAAATATCGTATATGACTCATTGTTGGCAAGGTTTATTGCGGCTTAACTTCATATGGATTGTTGGTTGTAATGAATTTATATTCTTGTTGATGAGCATCTTTGTGGTTGAATTAATGGATGATAAAGATTATTGTGAAAACATGATTGTTTGGGTGTTATGAAGTTGTACTCTTGATGATACGAAGGCCTGCGATTAAATTGTGGGCTGTTATTGTTTTCTATGAAAGGTGATGGTAAGGTGGGAACGGGTTGCACGCCGCAAAAGAAATGTAAGGTGGGATCGGGTTGCACGCTGCAACAGAAGTAATAAGGGAGTGATGTGATTGTTAGGTGGGATCGGGTTCCACGCCGCAACACGAGGTAATAAGGGTGGAGAGGTAACAAGGGTGGAGTGTAAATTTTACGGTGGGATCGGGTTGCATTTTGCAACAGAAGTAATAAGGGTGTATTGTGACTATGAGGTGGGATCGGGTTACGCGCCGCAACAGGGGAAACGATTGAAATAAGAAACTGTGGAAACCTCATTTTTGATTCTCTATATCTCTGTGCAATATTCGTTTGGGTTTCTTTAACTGCCCCATATATGTGTATTGTTTGATTTTACACTGAGTAAACTTGTTTATACATACTAGTACTATTCAATGGTACTAACGTCCCTTTTGCCGCGGGCGCTACATGTTTTATATGGATGTAGGTGGTTCCATAGCAGGTAGCTCAACTCGCCGTTAATGGTGCCTCCTCCTCATTTTCAGTTATACTGGTGAGCCCCACTTCTTCTTGGGGCCGTGTGTAATTCATGCCTTCTCTTTTGAGTTTGTTATGTATTGTAAGGTATAGCGGGGGCCTTATTTCCGGCAAGTATTGTATAAACTCCTAGTATTCGTAGAGGCTCCGTAGACATGATGTGGGTGTAAATATGTATTTTGGGTAGTAACTATACGTATTCGGAATCGTGGTGCTTATTGGAAACTTATGTATGTATTGTGTATGTTTTTGGGAATCAACTGTTGAAATGATAAAAGAAAAATGAACTTAAGTTTGTAAATCCACGCTTAAATCCTAAGTTGCTATTTCATATGGAATATGGTGCATTGCATATACCGAGAAACACGTTGGGTAGGAAAGGCAATTCAGGTCCGCTTGATCGGGTTCACCTAGTTAGGCACCGGTCTCGTCCCTCTATTTTGGGGCGTGACACAAGGATCCTAACGCCAGCAACATCAATCCAACAGGATTTCCACAAGATTTTTTGAAATAAAAATTCAAACGAGGTTTCTTATCATTTTAAGCAACGTGAAATTTTTCAATTCTAAAGGAGTATGGTGAAACTTTTTTTAAGAATATCATACTGATATTTTCCTACTCTAGGTATGTTAAGGCTATCCCTCTTTTCTTTTTGGCATGATCTATACGACACGAACGAAACAAGCAAATGCATAAATTCCATAAATGACTCTATTCATAAAAATACTAGAGATGCTTATGTTCTTGATTCCCCATGTGTCATACTATTTTATCATCTGTTCATGGGTCTCAAAAATATGTAAGTTGGTAAAGTTTATTTCATGATATTGATCAGATGCATAATGGCCTTATGACGTATTGAGTGATTTTATTAACGTATTTCATATGCATTTATACATGCACATTGACCCATCACCAGATGGCGTTATATATGTGTATATATATATATATATATATATATATATATATATATATATATATATATATATATATATNGGAAAGGTTATGGCGTTATATACGCACCACCACCTGATCAGCTGGTATACGTTGATGATTTTGCCCACAGTGGCCAAGACGATATGATGGGATTCCCTTAGAGGTTTATGATATTATGAAACATGTAGCTATGCACGACATGACATTCATATGCATATGCATGACGCTATAATTATTTCATGATTTAAAGAATTATCAAGACTTACAGGTTTAGTCATGTACTCTATATTTCTTCAACGTCTGTTATGTACTTATTTATGTGCCTTACATACTCGGTACATTATTTGTACTGGCGTCCCTTTTGCCTGGGCACGCTGTGTTTCATGCCTGCAACTTTCGATAGACAGGTCGAGAGTCCTCCAAGTAGGCGATAGTTCAGTAGAAGATGTTGGTGCACTCTATTTGCTCAGGAGTTGCTTGTTTGGTATGGCGGGGCTCCCGACCTTTATGCAATTATCTATCCTTAGAGTTTTGTAGACATATGTCATGTAGGTAAAAGATTGTACGGCCTTGTCGCCTATGTTTAGTGTATTAGTGGTTATTTTGGTCATAGAGGCCCATATGTTTTATGTATAAGTTGTTACTACATGTAGTATTCTACCGATTTCACGGATGTCTCTCCAGCTCAGTTATCTATGATAATATGATACGAAAATATACGTTATGTTGTTACTCGATTGATTAAGGTATAGGGTGCCCGTCGGAGTCCATTGGTTTGGGTCGTGACAGAAGTGGTATCAGAGCTATGAGTTATGAGAATGATAAGTGCATCAATCAACATTCGAGAATGAATGTTCCAAAGTGGGGAATGATTTTATCCCCCACAGTATTATATTAGGATGATGTTACGCCTTGCAATATTATATTACGATGATGTTATACCCCACAATTGTAACGACCCGGCCGGTTGTTCTGTGAGATTTGCCCCGTTTCCCCCGTTTCTGCTTTATCATATGTTTCTTAGCCTATTTATGTTGTGTTGGGTCAGTTGGTTCGGGTTCGGAGTTGTCGTGGTGAGAATTGAGACGCTTGGTCTCTTAAATTAGCTTAATAGTTGAAAAAGACAATTGGGAGTTGATTTACTAGTAAATGACCTCAGAATGCGGATTTTATGGATCAGATAGATTCGTTAGGTGATTTGGGACTTAGGAGTGTGTTCGTAATGTAGTTTTGATTCCCGGTGTAGAATTAGGCTTGAATTGGCGAAAATTAGTTTTTGGCGATTTCCGATCGGTAGTGGGAAATAGGCTATCGGGGTCGTAATGGGATTCTGGAAGTTGGAGCAGATTCGTAATGTCATTTTCGATATGTGTGCAAATTTTCAGGTCAATCGGATGTGTTTTGGTTGGTTTCGGCATCATTGGCGAAATTTAGAAGTTTCAAAGTTCATAGGCTTGAATTTGATGTAATTTTTGTGTTTTCCTGTTGTTTTTGGTGTTTCGAAGGCTCGACTATGTTTGAATGATGATATGGGGTGCATTGGTAGGATTGGTTGAGGTTCCGGGGGCCTCAGGTGTATTTCAGATGCTCAAACAGGTACTTTTTGGCCTTAATAAGTCTGTTGTTTTCTGGTGTTTTAGCAGCAGTGAATTCTTCGATGCAATTGCGTGGACTCATCCGGTATCGCGTAGAGTAAAATAGTGGGGTAGGAATTTTTTTCTATGTGATCGCGTGGTTAGGATTGCGATTGCATAGCTTGGTCAGGTAGAGCAGTGCGATCGCATGGGCTTATGTGCGATCGTGCTGAGGCGCATGTGTGGGATGGATAATTGTTCTATGTGATCGTGTGTGTTGGTATGCGATCGTATAAAGTGGGCTGGTCTGTGCATCGCGAACGCATCCGTGGGTATGCGATCGCCCTAAAGGGGGAGTAAGTGTTGGGCAGAATGTTTTTAAGTCCACTATTGTGAAATTTTCATAACTTTCCTCCATTATTAAACGAGTTGAGAGCTATCTGAGAGGGTTTGAAGAAGAAATCAAAGGGGTCACTGGGAGGTAAGGTTCCAACTACATAACTCATTTCTATATCATTTTCTAAGAAATTTAACGGGAAAATTGTTGAAGTTAAACCCAAATTTGGGGAAGACAAGTGCCTAGAATTTGGAATTTTCTTCTGAGGATTTGAGTGGGAAATTGTAGTTTAATTTTAGTGTTGTTGGTATATATAGAATCGTGGGAGGACGAGGATTCTAGTGATGTAAATTTTATCAAATTCTGAGACCTGGGCCCGGGGCTCGGGTTTGGCCGAATTACGAGAATATTGTATAAATTGATAGTTTTCGATTGGGTTGTGTTCCTTTAGCGTATATTGATGATGTTAATCTGGTTTCAGTTAGATTCTGATCAATCAGGAGATAATTTGAGGGGCAAGAGCATCTTCGATTAGTATTGTGACCTGGTAGAGGTAAGTAATGGTTATTAATCTTGTCCTGAGGGTATGAAACCCCAGACTTCATATTTCTCACTGTTCTTAGAATGGCGCACATGTCAAATGACGAGTATGTGGCGCGCACTGATTTTTGGATTGCACTTAGTCCTCTCCGCATCAACTATTGAGTTGCGTATTTTACTCTAAACCATATGTTAAATTGTGTTCTAAAGACTATTTCTATACTTGGGCTATAAGCCATATTTGGGGCCTCGTGCCGACTTGTTTAGACCCCTTGGCGGCTTTTTACTGCTATTTTCTCACTGTTGGTTTATGATTTACAATGATTCATGTTGTGCTTAACTGTTTTGAAACTTAGCCCTATTTACAGTATTTTGAGATATAAAATAATATACTGGGTCGAGTACCCTGTTTTACTGATACGCCCGAGGAGCTTTTGAGAGGTTCTGACTTTGTGAGACTGAGGGACTGATTGTGAGGATATGATACGCCACGAGGTGGCTTGATAGTAGCGCTTGGGATGAATGATCCCCTCCGAGGTCTGTACACACCCCAGTGAGCGCAGGTACCTACTGAGTGCTGAGTGCCGAGTGTCGAGTGCCATCTGATGAGTGACTGGGAGGCATTAGTGACAATGAGGTTGCCCGAGGGGCTGATATTGAGTGGCTGTGAGGTGCTGAGTGATGTTCTGACCGAGGGGAAATTTATGATTCATGTTTTCGCCTGAGGGGCTACTTATGATTTATTTCATTTTTACACTAAATCATTCGGTTATTTTTATTTGTTAAATTTCTGGGAAACATATTTTTCAAAGGATTTTTCCGAAGTTGGTTTTAATGCATGATGATTTCATATATCTATCTATATATTGTTGGAAAGAAAGGTTGTGCATATAGTGAACTGATGATATTGATTTTTATGTGTTTCTTGACGCTTAGACTTGATTTATCCTCATTACTACTGAGTTGGCATACTCACATTACTCCCTGCACCCCTGTGTGAAGATTCAGGTGCAGATACCGAGTGTTAGCCATCTATTCCGTGCGGAGCCGGAGTTCGGGATATAGAGGTATTTGTTCAACGTCTGCAACATCTTTATTTTTCCCTTCTTTTGTTGTACCTAGCCATTCGTCCGGAGATTTTGTAATATAATCGTAGACGTGTTGGTATATTTCTTAGGTGTGCATGACCTGTTGACTCCGAATTTTGGGGGATGGTTTAGACTATTTAGTTTTTTATTTTGCCTAATGAATCCAGTGATTAGAAAGAAACTGTAATTATGTGATTGTTGGCTAGCCTAGTTCCACGATAGGCGCCATCACGGCCAGATTAGGATTTGGGGTCATAACAAGTTGGTATCAGAGCCTATGTTACATAGGACTCAATGGTCATGAGCAGGTTTAGTAGTGTCTTGCGGATCGGTACGGAGACGTCTGTACTTATCTTCGAGAGGTTGTAGAACCCATAGGAACAATCTCATTTTTCTTGAATTATGTCGTCCCATTCTATTGATTCTGGAAATATAAACTTCTGTTGTTTCCTTCTCTCACAGATGGTGAGGACTCGTGCTACTGATCAGGATGATCAGCCACCAGTAAGACAAGCGAGTGGTCAGGGCCGCGGTCGAGGCCGTGGTAGAGGTATGGGGCCAGCCCGTGCAGAAAGCCAGGGCACTGCCAGTTGATCCCCCTACTGTTCAAGATCATATTCCCGCCACACATACTCCTGCGGGACATGCTCAAGCACCGGAAGTGCCTATTATTATTACAGGTCTTCAGGAGACCTTGGCCTAGATCTTGACGGTGTATGCCACCCTTACTCAAGCAGTTGCCGCTACTTCTCAGGCCAGGGGAGGCACTCAGACTCCAGGTGCCCGGACATCTGAGTAGGGTAATCAGGACTAGCAGACACCAGGGACGATTCCAGCCCAACCGGTTGCTCCATTCCAGGACTTCGTGGATCCGGCTATGCTAGAGGACGAGGAGCGTAGAATGGAGAGATTTAGCAGACTACAGCCTCCGACATTTTGTGGTGTTGAGGGCGAGAATGCCAGGGTGTTTTGGATAAGTGTTAGAGGATATTGCATATTTCCGGCATTTTGGAGACCAGTGGGGTCTCATTTGCTACATTTTAGTTTTCTGGTGCTACTTTTACTTGGTGGGAGTCTTTTGAGAGGTATCAGCCTGTTGGTTCAGCACCCCTCACCTGGCAGCAGTTCTCCACTATCTTTTTGGAGAAGTATGTACCCCAGTCACACAGGGAAGAGCAACGCAGGCTTTTGAGCAGCTGCGTCAGGGGGAGCTATCAGTGATGAAGTATGAGATGCGGTTTTCGGAGTTAGCTTGTCATGCTACGGAGTTGGTCCCTAATAATAGGTAGAGGATTAGGAGGTTCGTGGATGGCCTCACTTATCAGCTCTGCCTATTTATGACCCGGGAGAGAGTATCAAATACTACATTCGATCAGGTTGTTGACATTTCTCGAGATATTGAGTCGGTTTGCCGCCAGGAGCGGGAGGAGAGGGAGGCCAAGAAGCCTCGTGGATCGGGCAGTTCTAGTGGTGCTCCTTCCAGGGGCAGTTTCAGCATGATAGAGGCCCTTCATTCAGGCCCCCTCAGGCAGCCCGCCCAACATATAGTGGTGGATATTCGGGGCATGGTACCCGTGGTTCTCAGAAAGGCCATACATCATTTGGTTCCCTCCCAGCTTAGAGTGCAGCTCGAGCACCACCAGCTCAGAGTTCTTTTATGCCTGAGTCTTCCAGTAGCCATTCTGGTGCCAGTGGTTTCTATCTGTCCATGCCTCAAGCTCCAGGGAGTTGTTTAAAGTGTGGAGAGTTCGGGAACATGTGGAGGCAGTGTCCCCGTCGTCTCGGTGGTTCTTCTCAGCAGAGGGGCCAGCCCTCAACTTCAGCTCCAGTTACTTCACCACCCGCCCAGGCAGCCATGGGTGGTAGTTAGTCAGCTAGAGGCCGCCCTAGAGGGGGAGGTCGAGAAGGTGGTGGTCAGCCATGTAGGTATGCATTTCTAGCCAGGCCAGATGTTATGGCCTCCGATGCAGTGATCATAGGTATTGTCTCAGTCTGTTGCCGAGATACTTTGGCTTTATTTGACCCTGGTTATACATATTCCTATGTTTCTTCATATTTTTGCCCATATTCTGGTTATGCCCCGTGAGTCTTTAGTTACCTCTGTTCACATGTCTACTCCGGTTGGCGATACTGTTATTGTGGACCATGTATATCGGTCGTATGTGTTATCTATTGGGGGTCTGGAGACCCGAGTGGACCTACTGTTACTCATTATCGTCGATTTTGATGTGATATTGGGCATGGATTGGTTATCTCCGTGTCATCTTGCTCTTGATTGCCACACTAAGACTGTGACCTTAGCTATGTCGGGATGTCCGAGGGTTGAGTTGAGAGGTTTTTCTGAGTATATTCCTAGCAGGGGGATTTCCTACCTGAACGCTCAGCACATGGTTGAGAAGGGGTGTTTATCTTATCTGGATTTTGTGAGGGATTTCAGTGGTGAGACTCCCGATATTGGTTCGGCTCCTGTGGTACGTGACTTTGAGGACGTGTTCCCTGCAGACTTGCCGGGCATGACACCTGATAGGGATATTCATTTTGGTATTGACCTGGTGCCAGGAACCCATCCTATTTCTATTCCACCTTATCGTGTGGCACCCGTAGAGCTAAAGGAATTAAAAGAGGAGCTTCATGAACTCCTAGAAAAAGGGTTCATTCGGCCTAGTGTGTCACCTTGGGATGCACCCGTGTTGTTCATGAAGAAGAAGGATGGTTCTATGCGTATGTGTATTAATTATCGGCAGCTGAACAGAGTTACGGTAAAGAATCGGTATCCCTTGCCTCGTATAGATGACTTGTTTGATCAGTTACAGGGTTTCAAGGTATTTTCCAAGATTGACTTGCGTTCCGGTTATCATTAGTTGAAGATTCGGGGGTCACACATCCTGAAGACTACTTTTAGGACTAGATATGGTCATTATGAGTTCCTAGTTATGTCATTTGGGCTGACCAATGCCCCCAACAACCCTTATGCACTTGATGCATGTTGTATTTTAGCTTTATCTGGATTCTTTCGTCATCGTGTTCATTGACGATATTTTGGTGTATTCCCGATCTCGTGAGGATCATGAGCAGCATTTGAGAGTTGTGCTTGAGACCTAGAGATAGAAGAGACTGTATGCAAAATTTTCGAAGTTTGAGTTCTGGCTTGATTCAATAGAATTGTTGGGGCACGTGGTGTCCAGCTAGGGTATTCAGGTTGATCCGAAGAAGGTAGAGGCGGTGCATGTTTCTCCTAGACCGTCATCAGCTACTGAGATTCGCAATTTCCTTGGTTTGGCAGGTACTATCGCCGTTTCGCCGAGGGATTCTCATATATTGTTGCACCTATGACAAGACTGACCCAGAAGGGTGCTCAGTTCAGATGGACTAAAGGGTGTGATGAGAGCTTTCAGAAGCTCAAGTCAGCTTTGACTACAACCCCGGTATTGATTTTGCCAACGGGTTCAGGTTGTTATACATTTTACTGTGATGCCTCGAGAGTTGGCCTTGGAGCGGTTTTGATGTTGGACGATATGATGATTGCCTACGCATCCAGAAATTTGAAGGTGCACGAGAATAATTATCCAGTGCATGATTTTGAGCTAGCAGCTATTGTTCACGCCTTGAAGATTTGGTGTCATTATTTGTATGGAGTGCATTATGAGATTTTCACTAATCACCATAGTTTGCAGGATCTTCTAAAGTAGAAGGATTTGTATTTCCGTTAGATGAGGTGGTTGGTGCTTCTCTAGGATTATGATCTCATTATTTTATATCATCTGGGGAAGGCCAATGTAATGGCCGATGCCCTGAGTCGTAGAGCGGAGAGTTTGGGGAGTCTAGCTTACCTTCCAGTTGTAGAGCGTCCATTAGATCTTGATGTTCAGGCTTTATCAGGTCAGTTGGTGAGATTGGATCTATCAGAGGCTCCGCGGGTATTGGCTTGTGTAGCCTCCAGGTCTTCCCTTTATGATTAGATCAGAGCACGCCAGTATGATGATCCACATTTTCTGTTTCTTCAGGACAGGGTCCGTTACCGTGATGCCAGGAATGTGTTATTGGGGATGATGGGGTCATAAGGATGCAAGGCCGGATGTGCATGCCCCATGTAGATGGGCTTCGAGATTTGATTCTAGCTGAGGCTCATAGTTCGCGGTATTCCATCCACCCGGGTGCCGCGAGGATGTATCAGGATCTGCGACAACATTATTGGTGGAGGCGGATGAAGAAAGATATTGTTGAGTTTGTGGCTCGGTGTCTCAACTATCAGCAGATCAAGTATGAGCACCAGAGACCAGGTGGATTGCTTCAAAGATTTGATATTCCGTAGTGGAAGTGGGAGCGAATCACCATGGACATCGTAGTTGGGCTCCCACAGACTTCGAGGAGGTTTAATGTTATATGGGTTATTGTGGATCGGCTGACCAAGTCCATGCACTTCATTCCTATTGTATTGCTTATTCTTCGGAGCGGTTAGCTGAGATTAATATTAGGGAGATTGTCCGATTGCATGGGGTTCCAGTTTTTATCATTTCTGATAGAGATACTCAGTTCACATCTTAGTTTTAGAGAGCCGTACAGAGTGAGTTGGGTACTTAGGTCGAGTTGAGGACAGCGTTTCATCCTCAGACCGACGGGCAGTCATACTGTACTATTCAGATTTTGTAGGATATGTTGCGTGCATGTGTCAATGATTTTGGGGGTTCATGGGACCAGTTTCTGCCACTCGTGGAGTTTGCATATAATATTGGTTATCAGTCGAGTATCCAGATGGCTCCGTATGAGGCTTTATATGGTAGGAGGTGCATATCTCCGGTTGGTTGGTTCGAGCCGGGGGAGGCTAGGCTATTGGGCATAGACTTGGTTCAGGATGCGTTGGGTAAGGCGAAGTTATTCAGGAACGACTTCTCACGACGCAGTCTAGGCAGAAGAGCGATGGGTACCGGAAGGTCCAGCATGTGTCCTTCATGGTTGGGGAGAAGGTGTTGCTGAAGGTGTCACCCCTGAAGGTTGTTATGAGGTTTGAGAAGAGGGAAAAGTCGAGTCCCATGTTGATTGGGCAATTTGAGGTGCTTTAGAAGATTGGGGAGGTGGCTTATAGACTTGCCTTGCCTCCCAGCTTATCGAGTATTCATCCGGTCTTCCATGTTTCGATGCTCTAGAAGTATGTTAGTGACCCGTCTCATGTTTTTGACTTCAGCACGGTTCAACTCGAGAGTGATATGTCATATGAGGTAGAGCCAGTGGCTATTTTGGGTCGTCAGGTCAGAAAGCTGAGGTCTAAAGATATAGCTTCAGTGAAGGATCAGTGGATAGGGCAGACGGTGGAGGATGCCAACTGGGAGACCGAGCGGGAGATGCGAGACAAATATCCTCACTTATTCGAGACTCCATATATGTTTCTAGACCCGTTCGAGGACGAACATTTATTTAAGAGGTGGAGGATGTAACGAACCGGCCGGTTGTTCCGTGAGATTAGCCCAGTTTCCCCCATTTCTGCTTTATCATATCTTAGCCTATTTATGTTTTGTTGGGTCGGTCGGTTCGGGTTCGGAGTAGTCGTGGTGAGAATTGAGACGCTTAGTCTCTTAAATTAAATTAATAGTTGAAAAAGTCAACTGGGAGTTGACATATTGGTAAAAGACCTCGAAATCCAGATTTATGGCTCGGATAGCTTCGTTAGGTGATTTGGGACTTAGGAGTGTGTTCGGAATGAGGTTTTTATGTCCGATGTAGAATTAGGCTTGAATTGGCAAAAGTTAGTTTTTGGCGATTTCTCGTAGGCAGTGAGAAATAGGCTATCGGGGTTGGAATGGTATTCCAGAAGTTAGAACAGGTTCGTAATGTCATTTTGGATATGTGTGCAAATTATCAGGTCAATCGGACGTGTCTTGGTTGGTTTCAGCATCATTGGCGAAATAAAGAAGTTTCAAAGTTCATAGGCTTGAATTTGATGTAATTTTGGTGTTTTCGTGTTGTTTTTGGTGTTTAGAAGGCTCGACTAAGTTTGAATGATGATATAGGTTGTGTTGGTAGGATTGGTTGAGGTCCCGGGGGCCTCGGGTGTATTTCGGATGCTCAAACGGGCACTTTTTGGCCTTAAGAAGTCCCTGTTTTCTGGTGTTTTAGTAGTAGTGAATTGTTCAATGCGATTGCGTGGACTCATGTGCAATCGCATAGAGTAAAAGAGTGGGGCAGGAATTTTTTTCTATGCGATCACGTGGTTAGGATTGCGATCGCATAGTTTGGTCCCGTAGAGCAGTGCGATCGCGTGGGATTTGGTGCGATCGCGTAGTGGTGATGAGGCGCGTGTGTGAGATGGATAATTGTTCTTTGCGATCACGTGTGTTGGTATGTAATCGCATAGACTGGGCTGGTCTATACATCACAAGCGCATACCTGGGTATGCAATCGCACTGAAGGGGGCGTAAGTGATGGGCAGAATGTTTTTAAGCCCACTATTATGACATTTCATCACTTTCCTCCATTGTTAAACGAGTTGAAAGATATTTGAGAGAGTTTGGAGAAGATATAAAAGGGGCTCACTTGGAGGTAAGGTTCCAACTTCATAACTCGTTTCTATATCATTTTCTAAGCAATTTAACCGGATAACTGTTGAAGTTAAACCCAAATTTGGGGAAGATAAGTGCATGGAATTTGGAATTTTCTTTTGAGGATTTGAGTGGGCAATTGTGATCCGATTTTAGTGTTCTTTGTATATATAGAACCGTGGGGGGACTAGGATTCTAGTGATGTAAATTTTATCAAATTCCGAGACGTGGGCCCGGGTCTCGGGTTTTGCCGAATTTTGAGAAATTTGTATAAATTGATAGTTTTCGATTGGGTTGTGTTCCTTTAGCGTATATTGATGATGTTAACATGGTTTTGGTTAGATTCGGAGCAATCGGGACCAATTGGAAGGGAAAGAGCATCGCGCATTAGTATTGTGGCCCGTTAGAGGTAAGTAATAGTTATATATCTTGTCCTGAGGGTATGAAACCCCGGACTTCATATTTCTCACTGTTTTTAGAATGGCGCACATGTCGGATGACAAGTATGTGGCACGCACTGATTTTGGGATGGGACTTAGTCCTCTACATGGCAACTATTGAGTTGCGTATTTTACTCTAAATCATATGTTAAATTGTGTTCTAAAGACTAATCCTATATTTTGGCTATTAGCCATGTTTGGGGCCTCGTGCCGACTTGTTTAGACCCCTTGGGGGCGTTTTACTGCTATTTACTCACTGTTGATTTATGATTTACACTCAGTCATGTTGTGCTTAACTATTTTTTAAACTCAGCCTTATTTATACTATTGTGAGATACTAAATGATGTTTTGGGTCGAGTACCCTGTTTTACCGATACACCCGAGGGGATTTTGATATGTTCTGACTGAGTGAGGCCGAAGGAGCCCCTTCTGGAGTCTGTACACACACCCAATGAGCGCAGGTACCTACTGAGTGCTGAGTGCCGAGTGATGAGTGATTGGGAGGCATGCGTGACAGTGCCTGAGGGGGTGATACTGAGTGGTTGTGAGGTGCTGAGTGATGTTCTGCCCGAGGGGAGATTTATGATTCATGTTTTCGCCCGAGGGTCTACTTATGATTTATTTCATTTTTACACTAAATCCTTCGGTTATTTTTATTTATGAAATTGTTGAAAAAGATATTTTTCAAAGAATTTATTCTGAAATTTGTTTTAAGGCATGATGATTTCATATATCTATGTATATACTGTTGGAAAGAAAGGTTGTGCATATTGAACTGATGATATTGATTTTTATGTATTTCTTGCTGCTTATACTTGATTTATCCTCATTACTACTGAGTTGGCATACTCACATTACTCCTTGCACCCCTGTGTGCAGATTCAGGTGCTGATACCGAGCGTTAGCCATCTATCCGTGCGGAGCCGGAATTCGGGATATAGAGGTAGCTGTTCAGCGTCCGCAACACCTCTATTTTTCCCTTCGTTTATTGTATCTAGCTATTCGTCCGGAAATTTGTAATATAATAGTACACTTTTTGGTATATTTCTTAGATGCTCATGACCTGTTGACTCCAGATTTTCGGGGATGGTTTAGACTATATAGCTGTTTATTTTGCCTATTTTATTCAGTGATTCTATACACTTTATGAAATGTTGAAATTGGTTGGTATTTTAGAAAGAAACTGTAATTATGTGATTGTTGGCTAGCCTAGTTCCACGATAGGCGCCATCATGGCCGGATTAGGATTTGGGGTCGTGACAGCAATATTATATTACGATGATGTTATGCCTCAGAGTATTATATTACGCTGATGTTACGCCTCGCATTATTATATTAGGATGATATTACGCTCCGCAGTATTAAATTACGACGATGATATACCATGTAGTATTGTACGTCGGATTATAAGTATCATTATTTCTAATCCAACTTCTAAACCCTCGGTTATGACTTTCGTCTATACTCCGGGAGTGATTTTGTTCAAACAACTACCTAAATATGCACTCTCTATCAAGTAGATACATAATAAATAGGAACAGCTAATAGAGGGCCCTTCAATCAACTACAAAAGAACGTATTTTAACAAATAGAGTTTAATCAACCAATCAAAGCTATATTAATATCACAATAAGTTCATCCCCAACGGGTTCCCCCAAAACCCTAGATTAAAGAATTTAGCTAAACATGTTCATAAGAATCAAACCCAAAATAACTTGCATAATTAAACTACAAAGCAATGAATAAAAGATGTAAAAATTAATGTTTTGCTTCTTTGAGCCGTATTCCACAGACGTCTCTTGTCTCAAATGGTATCTCTCTCAAGTTGTGTTTTTGGGTCTATTTATATGTTTGGGATAAACCCTAAACATGTAGGAGACTTCTATTCAAACCAGGAAACACTTAAAATCTTCAAAACTCGAATTGGACCAGACCAGGGACCTGGCTTTATTGCCCAAACGCCTGGATAAAGCCAGGTCAGGCCTGGCGTTATGGCTCTAACGCCTAGATAAAGCCAGGCCAGGCCTGGTCTTAAGGCTCAAACGCCTGGATAAAGCCAGGCCAGGCCTGGCCTTAAGGCTCAAATGCCCGTCTATAACCCGGTGCACTCCTCTACGCCTCTTGAGCGTATTTTACGACGTTTTTGCATCCATTTAGCTCGGCTTACATCTCCAATTCACCTACACATGAAATAGAATCCATTATGCACATACAAGGTGTATTTTTATCATTAACGCACATAAAATGTGAGGCATATAACGTGTTAAACCATGAAATGTAGCCACACATCAACACCCCACACTTAACCTCTTGCTCGTCCTTAAGCAATAAAACTACACTCATGAACACAACTTATTAAGCAAATCCCTTAACGCGTTATACCAATAATTTTTAAAATAGTTTAAGCACAAAGGTGTGACATCGTCGCCTCAATAATCGACTCACAAATGCCATGCTTTATTCATAATCCACTCACTACTCTAACTTAGAGGTCAACAATATTACCTTTCCTTCATGAATCATGTGCCTTCACCAAATCAAAGAGCTAGTTCCACACACAATAAAATTTAAGAACACTTAGGAACTCAAGATAGAAAGAATTCACTCGCTCTCATAAATAATATTCATATGCCACAAAAGATGCACCATAGGCTTGCCTGTAGTGTACTACTCTACTAATCGAGCTCATTCAGTCTAGGATCAAGTAGGACTTTATTTGGTTGAAATGTAGGCTGCGGGACGGGTAGGAGACATTTGGATATAAGAGTGACTACACCTCCCTAAGCACATTAATACATATACTTTCGCATTCAACCTCAATCTTATATTAAGTCAAACTCCACCTTCACAACAATGTTATTACCCCATACTTCTTTAAGAACAATTACATTAAGAG
>ML330922.1:0-30762 GCA_005239505.1 Nicotiana paniculata
CAGTGGAAATGTTAGGCTTACCTAGTCTCTAAGACTAGGTGCCATCACGATACCCAACGGAGGAAATTTGGGTCTTGACAAAAATATACAAGTACTTAGTTTTTTTCACTCAATTTGGAAACTAAAATCTTTCGGTTCCTTTTTTATTTTTTATTAAGTGCCAATCTGGACAATAACTTCAGATAGATAGATCAGGAATGACGTAATGCTTCATCTAGTTTTATCAGCTCATGCCCTACGCGGAACCCTACGGGAACACGAGATGTTTTGTGCATCAAGATGCCCTTTTCATTGACTATTTGCCTTGAACAAACAGAACACCCTTAGTTTCTGGAGCTTAGGAAATAGCATACCAGTACTTTTCCCATTTTATTGATTTTTCTTTTTTGGGATTTAAACACAGTAACAATGACAAACATGCAATATTTCAAAGTCTTTTGAGGAAATTACACTATGTCCAGTAATGACTAAATTGCTGCTTTGCTAATATTTCAAAGGTAGCATGTCAATAAGTTTTCTTAAGGTGGCCCTTTCATTTTAGTTTTGACCCCACAACTTGCGGGCTATTTCTGTAATTTGCTAATCCCTCTCTCAAGATAGATCAATTTGAATAGGAAATACAAGTAAATATCATATAGGGTGTGTTTGGTATAACAAATAATATTTTTCGTGGAAAATATTTTCTTAAAAAATAAGTAGTAATCTTATTCATTTTTCGGTGTTTGGTATGCAAATTAAGGAAAATAACTTCCTCAAGAATATTCATAAATAATTTAGATATAATAAACATGAAGCCATAAAATTTCGAACCAACAACCTTCCGAACCCATAAATTTCATAAACTTCTGAACCGCTAAACTTTCGAAACTGCGAAATTTCAAACCCGTAAACTTTATAATTTCTAAGCCCGTAAACTTTCAAACACATAAATCTCCGAACTCATAACTTTGGAACTTGTAAAATTTTGAACCTTTAAACCAAAAAATAAAAAATATATTAATTTTTTTTCGTGGTTGGGGGGTGGGGGTGGGAGGGGGCATAGGCAGAAAAACAAAAAAAACATATATTTGAATTTACAAAAAAAAGTAAATTTTTTTTCTTTGGGTGCAGAAAAACGAAAAAATAGAAATTTAAAATTGTAAAAAAATAAGTTAAAAAATATATTTTTTTTTTGCGGGAGAGGGGAGGGGTGAAGGGGTAGTAGGGTGGTGGTTACGAAAAAACTGAAATTTGAAAAAAAACCTTTTTGGAGAGAGGGGGTAGGTTGGTTGGTAAGTGTGGGGAAGGTTGAGAAGGAGTTTTGGAAAATATTTTCTCCCTTCTTTTGAAAAGGAAAAAACATTTTGGAGGAAAATGAGTTTATAAGGAAAATGTTTTCCAAAATATTTAAGCCAACCAAACATGGGAAAATTGAAAAATATTTTCCGAAAAATATTTTCCTTCATACCAAACACACCTATAATGTCAAACCTTGTAATGACCCAACTGGTCGTTCCGAGAGCTATAGTGTCATTTCTCCCATTTCTGCTTCTTTAGGTGTTGTTTAGCTTTATTATGTTGCATCAGGTTGGTTGGTTCGGGTCTGGAGTGATTTTGGAGTGGAATGAGACACTTAGTCTCTTATTTAGAAGTTTAAATTGGAAAAGTCAACCGAATGTTGACTTATGAGTAAACGATCTCGGATTGGGGTTTTTATGGTCCGGACTGCTCCGTCAGGTGATTTTGGACTTAGAAGCGTGTTCGGAATGTAATTTGGAGGTCCGTGATAGAAATAGGCTTGAATTGGTGAAATTGGAAATTTGGTGATTTTCGGTCAGCAGTGAAAAATTAGATATCAGGGTCGGAATGGAATTCGTAGAGTTATTTGTGGCGTGTGTGCCAAATTTGAGGTCATTCGGGCATGATTTGATTGGTTTCGGCATCGTTTGCGGAATAGGGAAGTTTATACGTTCTTAGGCTTGAAATCCAAGGGTAATTTGGGTTTTTTTTGGGTGATTCATCGATTTGACTAAGTTTGAATGATGTTTCGGGATATGTTGGTATGTTTGGTTGAGGTCCCGAGGGCCTTGGGGGTGTTTGGATAGTTAGTAGACGGGTTTGGTTATCGAAAATAGGCTGTTGATGTTGCTGGTGTTGGGTTTCTGGTGTAGGGAGTGCGGACAGCGGAGACATTATGCGGCCGCGGCGGAAATTTTGCGGGCCGCGAAAGAGAGAAGGCGGCCGCAGTGGATTTGTGCGGACCGCAGAAGGTATGGTTCAAGGTCCGCAGCCACGACAGGAATTACGCGGACCGTGGTGAGGAGTTTGCGACCGCGATGGAATTATGCGGATCTCGGTGAAGGTTACGGTGCACTATAAATACGGGAATTAGGGCTATAATTCACATTTTGGACCTAGGGAGCTCGGTTTGTGGCTATTTCTTGAAGGTTTTTCAAGAAATTCATCGGGGTAAGTGATTCTAACTCGGATTTGGCTAATATGCATGAATATATCACCGATTTCATCACAGGATTAGTACTTTGAGTTGAAAATTTGTGGGAAATTGTGGAAACTTCATAAAATAATTTTTGGAAATTGAATGTCGGTTCGAAGTTTGATTTTGATAAATTTGATAAGGTTGGAGTGGTGAGTGAATAGCTTCTCTAGTTTTGTAACTTTTATCGGATTCTTAGATGTGGGTCCGGGGGCCAGGTTTGAACCGAATTCGGGACTTTTGGTCTAATTTGATAACTTTCATGTAGGATTCATTCCTTTAGCGTATATTGATGATAATATATTGATTTTGGATAGATTTGGAGCGTTTGGTGGCCGAGTCGAGCGATAAGGGCATCGCGGAGTAGGATTTTGGCTTGATTGAGGTAAGTAACACTTCCAAACTTTGTTACGAGGGTTTGAAACCCTGAGCTATGTGTTATGTGATTAGAATTGAGGTGACGCACATGCCAAGTGGCGGCGTGCGACGTGCACCGTGAGAATTGTGGCCTGGTTCATTCCATGGCACCGCTTAGTGATTCTTCCTTGCTGATATCCGTGTTTCTATCATGTGATTAAGTATATGTGTTGTAACTCATGCTAGATGTCCTGTTAGGGCTTCACGCCGATATTGTTGAGACCCGAGTGGTCGTTTCTTGCTGTCATCTCATTTGTGTCATTGATATTCTGTACTCAGTCTTATTCATGCATATCATATCATGTCTCAGTCTTAGTTGTTATTAATTGGCACATCATATCATTGTTTCGGGCTGGTTTCATGGAATTGTGAGCCCGTGTGTGTGAGACTGGACAGTGATGACTAAGGGAGGCCGAGAGCCTGATTATGAGTGACAGTCATGGGATCGGGCTGCACGCCGCAGTGGTTATGTTGATGATTGTGATAGGGCTTGGGCTGTAGGAGCCCCTCCGGAGTCTGTAACACACCCCCAGTAAGCGCATATGATATTATTGAGGGATGGATTTCCGTGGACATGGATTTCTCCGAAGCATTGATACCTGGAGATGGATTTCTCCGCATGGCTGGATTACCCTTTTTCATCGGTACCGAGTGACTATATAGTCATCATCGAGTATGTTCCGGGATGGATTTCCCTGGGCCAGATGGCCATATGCGGTACCGAGTGGTTAGGCACATGAGAGTGGGAGTACATGGTACATTTTCATGCATCCTGTGAATTAGCACTTAGAAATATGCGGAACTTATTAATTTACATTGTTCAGATTTGCATTTACATTACTTCCTGAGGTGAATACCTGAATGGTAAGCATGTCTATTTTACTGTACAGTTTGATTGTCGTTATCTGTTGAGCTTTAGTCTGTCACTACCTATCAGTCCATAGTTTGGACTTGTTACTTACTGAGTTGGTGTACTCACATTACCCCCTGCACCTTGTGTGCAGATTTAGGTATCTCAGGCCAGGTTAGCGGTTGTTGACTACCCAGTCACGGATTATCATCGGAGATAGCGAGGTAGCTGCCTGACGATCGCAGTCCTGCCTTCCTCCTTCCTTGTCCTCATTTTTGTGTATTTTTAGCTGTTCCAAGACAATATGTCTTGTTAAATTTCAGAATAGATGTAGTATTGTCTCATGACTTAGTGACACTCGATGTCGGGGTTTTATTTTCCGCATTATGGTTTTGAGTTTACCTCTTTTATTCAAATTTCAGTTTGAAAAGGCTTTTACCAAATTTTTTTAATGAAAAATTGAATTGTTTGAGAGTGTATCGGCTTGCCTAGTTCCACGATAGGTTCCATCAGATCGGGTTGGTTTTGGATCGTGACAAGTTGGTATCATATCCTAGATTACATAGGTCTTACAAGTCATGAGCAGGTTTAGTAGAGTCTTGCGGATCGGTGAGGAGACTTTGGTACTTATCTTCGAGAGGCTGTAGAACCCTTAGAAAAAATCCCACATTTTTGGATTCTTCTCATGCGAATCCATTGCTCCTGGTAACTAAACTTCTGTTATTCTATTCTCTCACAGATGGTGAGGACACGTGCCATCGGGAAGGATGACCAGCCACCAGTTAGGACCGCGAGGGGTCGAGGACGCGGTCGAGGCTATGGTAGGGGTAGGGGTGTAGCCCGCGCAGTAGCTCGGGCAGTACCTGTAGACCCTCCCGTTGTTCCAGATTAGGTCCCAGCTGTAGATGCTCCAGCGGGACCAGCTCAGGCACCCCCAGTGACTATTGTGATTCATGGCCTTCAGGAGGCCCTAGCCCAGATTCTATCAGTGTGCACTGGCCTGGCTCAAGCGGTCTCAGTTACTACGGCCACAACTACTTCTCAGGCTTGGGGAGGCACTCAGACTCCCGCCGCCCGTAAACCCGAGCAGGTTGTTCAGGGACTTCAGACACCGGAGGCACAACTAGCCCAGTTGGTTGCACCTGCTCAGGATTATGTGGTTCCAGTCATGCCTGATGACGAGCAACGTAGATTGGAGATATTTGGTAGACTTTAGCCTCTGACTTTCAGCGGTGCAGAGGGGGAGGACGCGCAGGGTTTCTTGGATAGATGTCAGCATATTCTTCGGACAACGGGTATTCTGGAGACCAGTGGGGTCTCGTTCACTACCTTCCAGTTCTCAGGCGATGACTTTACTTGTTGAGAGTCTTATGAGAGGCGTATACCTGTTGGTGCAGCGCCCCTTACGTGGCAGCAATTTTCACTCTCTTTTTGGAGAAGTATGTGCCATAGTCCCGCAGAGAGGAGCTGCACAGGCAGTTCAAGCAGTTGCGTCAGGATGATATGACTGTAACGCAATATGAGATGAGATTTTTAGAGCTAGCCTGTCATACTATTTGGTTAGTTCCTATAGATAGGGAGAGTATCAAGAAGTTCGTACATGCCCTCGCATACCAGCTTCGAATTCTTATGACCAGAGAGAGAGTGTCTGGTGCTACTTTTGAGGAGGTGGTTGACATTGCCCGAGAGATAGAGTCAGTTCGCTGCCAGGAGCGAGTTGAGAGGGAGGCCAAGAGGCCTCGGGGATCTGGTAGTTTTGGTGGTGTTCCTTCTGGAGGTCAGTTCCAGTACGGCAGCGGCTGTCTCTTCAGGAACGCTCAGTCAGCTCGTCCAGGTCACCGTGGCGGATCATCTGGCCATGGCCCTCACAGTTCCCATCAGGGCCATTCATATCTCAGTGCCCCCCCAGCTTAGGGCTCATCTATGCTTGGTTCTTCTAGTAGGTATTCTGGTGCTCGGGGATTCCTTCAGTCCCCATTGCCAGTGGCTGGTAAAGGTTTCTTTGAGTCTGGAGATTTGGGTCATATCAAGAGGTTCTGTCCCTACTTTGCGGGAGGTTCATCGCAATAGAGGAGTCGGCCTTCAGATTCAGCACCAGTTACTTCCACACCCGCCCAGCCAACTAGGGGTGGGGTTCAGGAAGCTAGAGATCACTCTAGAGGGGGAGATCGATCCGGTGGTGGTCAGGCCCGTTTCTATGCGCTCCTAGCCAGACCAGATGTTATGGCTTCAGATGTCGTGATTACAGGTATTGTTTCAGTCTGTCACCGAGATGCCTCTGTCTTATTTGACCTTGGTTCCACATATACATATGTTTCATCATATTTTTCTCATTTTCTAGATATGCCCCGTGAGTCTTTAGTTACATCTTTTCATGTTTCTACTCCTGTGGGCAATACTATTATTGTGGACTGTGGGTATCGATCCTGTGTAGTGTCTATTGGGGGTCTGGAGACCCGAGTGGATTTGTTATTACTCAGTATGGTTGACTTCGATGTGATATTGGGCATGGATTGTTTATCTCCATGTCATGTTGTTCTAGATTGTCACGCTAAATCCGTGACCTTAGCGATGCCAGGATTTTCGAGGGTTGAGTGGAGTGGTTCCGTAGATTATGTGCCTGGTAGGGTGATTTCATACCTGAAGGCTCAGCGTATGGTTGAGAAAGTTTGCCTATCTTATTTGGATTTTGTGAGGGATGTTAGTGCAGAGACTCCTACTATTGATTCTGTTCTAGTGGTCCGTGATTTTCCGGATGTGTTTCATGCAGACCTGTCAGGCATGCCGACGGATAGGGATATTGATTTTGGTATTGATTTGGTGCCGGGCACTCAGCCTATTTCTATTCCACCATATCGTATGGCTCCAATAGAGTTGAAGGAACTGAAAGAACAACTACACGAACATCATAAGGGGTTTATTCGACCTAGTTTGTCACCTTGGTGTGCACCGGTTCTATTTGTGAAGAAGAAGGATGGTTCTATGAGAATGTGCATTGATTACAGGCAGTTGAACAAGGTCACAGTCAAGAACAAGTATCCTTTGCCTCGTATTTATGATTTATTCTACCATCTTCAGGGAGCGGGGGTGTTCTCTAAGATTGATTTGAGGTCCGTGTATCATCAATTGAAGATTCGGGTTTCAGATATTCCTAAGACAACTTTCAAGACCTGTTATGGCCATTATGAGTTCTTGGTGATGTCTTTTGGGCTGAACAATGCCCCAATAGCATTCATGAATTTGATGAACAGTGCATTCCAACCATATTTGGACTCCTTCGTTATTGTGTTCATTGATGACATCCTGCTGTACTATCGTAGTCAGGAGGAGCATGATCAACATTTGAGGATTGTATTACAGAGATTAAGGGAGGAGAAGCTTTATGAAAAGTTCTCCAAGTGTGATTTTTGGCTTGGCTCAGTAGCATTCTTGGGGCACGTGGTGTCCTGTGAGGGTATTCAAGTGGATCTGAAGAAGATAGAGGCGGTGCATAGTTGTCCTAGACCATCCTCAGCTACAAATATTAGGAGCTTCCTTGGTTTGGCGGGATATTACCATCACTTTGTGGAGGGATTTCCATATATTGCTTCGCCCTTGACCAAATTGACCCAAAAGGGTGCTCCATTTAGGTGGTCGGACGAGTGTGAGGAGAGCTTTCAGAACATCAAGACTGCTTTGACCACATCTCAAGTTTTGGTTTTTCCATCAGCTTCAGGTTCTTATACCGTGTATTGTGATTCCTCGAGGATAGGCATTTGTTGTATTTTGATACAAGAGGGTAGGGTAATTGCCTACACCTCGTTCCAGTTGAAGACCCATGAGAAGAATTATCCGTGCATGATCTTGAGTTAGCATCCATTATTCACGCCTTGAAGATTTGGTGTTATTATTTGCATGGGGTTCATTGTGAGATTTATACTGATCAATGAAGTCTGCAACATCTGTTCAAGTAGAAGGATCTTAATTTGCGTCAGTGAATATTGTTAGAGTTTCTCAAGGACTATGATATAACTATTCTATAACATCTAGAGAAGGCCAATGTGGTGGCCGGTGATTTGAGTCGCCGGGCAGAGAGTTTGGGAAGTTTCGCATATCTTCCAGCATCAGAGAGACATCTAGCATTACATGTCCAGGCCTTAGCGGGCCATCTTGTGAGATTGGATATTTTGGAGCTAGCCGGGTGTTGGCTTGTGAGATGGGGATGTAGGGCCGGATATGTGTACCTAGTGTAGATGAGCTTCGGGAGTTGATTCTTGAGGAGGCCCACAACTCGCGGTATTCCATCCATCCGGCTATCGTGAAGATGTACCAGGGTTTGAGACAACACTATTGGTGGAGGCGGATGAAGAAGGATATATTTGGGTTTGTAGCTCGATGTCTCAACTGTCAACAGGTTAAGTATGAGCATTAGAGACCAGGTGGTTTTCTTCAGAGATTAGATATTCCGGAGTTGAAGTAGGAGCATATCACCATAGACTTTGTAGTTGGGCTCCCACGGACTTCAAGGAAAATCGATTCTATTTGGGTTATTATGGATTGGCTGACCAAGTCCGCGCACTTCATTCCTATTGGTACTACTTACACTGCAGAGCGGTTAGTTGAGATTTATTTCAAGAGATTGTTCGTCTGCATGGCGTCCCAATTTCCATCATTTCTGATAGAGGTACCTAGTTCACATCGCAGTTTTGGAGGGCCGTGCAGCGAGAGTTGGGTACTAGGGTTGAGTTGAGCACAACTTTTCACCCTCAGATGGACAGGCAGTCCGAGCGCACTATTCATATTTTGGAGGACATGTTGCACGCTTGTGTCATTGACTTTGGGGTTCATGGGAACAATTTCTGCCGCTCGCGGAGTTTGCATATAACAACAATTATTAGTCGAGTATTCAGATGGCTCTGTATGAGGCTTTATATGGGAGGAGGTGTAGTTCTTCGGTTGGATAGTTTGAGCCGGTAAGTCTAGATTCTTGGGTACATACTTGGTGCAGTATGCTTTAGATAAGGTGAAATTGATTCAGGAGCTGCTTCGCACGGCGCAGTCTAGGCAGAAGAGCTATGCGGACAGGAAGGTCCGTGATGTATCCTTCATGGTTGGAGTGAAAGTCTTGTTGAAGGTATCACCTATGAAGGGTGTTATCAAGTTTGGGAAGAGGGGCAAGTTGAGCCCCTGGTTCATTGGGCCTTTTGAGGTGCTTCAGAGGATAGGGGAGGTGGCCTATGAGCTTGCCTTGCCACCCAGTTTGTCGAGTGTGCATCCGGTATGCCATGTTTCCATGATTCGAAAGTATGTTGGCGATCCGTCCCATGTATTGGACTTCAAGATTGTTGATTGCATGATTGAAGATTTGCAAGAAGGCTCTAAAATTACGGTAAGAACTCATACTCTATCCTCTAAATTCAGAAATCTAGTTAAGGAGAGGGGATAATTGGTCAAGTAAATGTGGTGTGGGGGAGGTAATGTCCTGGCATGCATGTGATCCTAAGCTAGGTAAGGGAAATCTTCCACTAAAAAGGGAGATATGGGACTATAGAGAATTAGTAATGATAAATATGATACTCAAGTGAGCTAGGACTATGACCGGATTCCTAATTACGATTTGATTGTGCTATTTTGTCAAATAGATTGAAAGAGCTAAAGGATTCCGGAAATTGTTGTAGGAATTAGGGATAAGACTCAGTCGAGGTATGTATGACTAACTCTAATCTTCATAGAATCAACTCTTTGGTGTCTGAATATTTGGTATGAGTCCCTTACTTGATCCTACTTGAATTGGTTGTTTTAATGTGTTGAGTCGAAACATTTCTGTTCCTTAACTGTTTTAGTTGTTTACCATGTCACCATGCTACTTGGAAATGTGAATTATGATTATTCATGCTCCTTCTATTTCGTGCGCACCTTGTTATATGTTGGTCCGTATCGATATGAAAGATAATGTTATTGAACGAATGAAAAGGAAACAGACTCGAATTCTAAAACATGTCCAAGTGCCAAGAACTATGTGATAAATGGTGGAAATGAAATGTGAACTGAGTAAATAAATAAAATGGTGATGTCCCAAAGTGAGATGGCTTAGCCGATCGGGCCGAGATCGGACACCATGTTGTACACATGGTGGCATCTACATCGGATATATGAATATAGATTATGATATTGGTGATGTCTCTCTTGGGATGGTTTAGCTGTTCGGGCCAAGACCGGACTCCGTGTAAAAGACACGATGGCATTATAAATTGTGGCACTTGGCTTTAAACGACTATTAATCAAAAAGATGAAAAAATAATGAAATAAGAAACTGTGAGACTCTTACTTGTGTTTGCCTGGTATTTCTGTGCAACATTATTTGATTTCCATGACTGCCTTTCTTCTTGTTTACTGTTTATTCTACTTAGAGTAGAGTTTGTTCATACATACTAGTACTATTTGATGGTACTAACGTCCCTTTTTCCGGGGGCGCTACATCTTTGAATGGATGTAGGTGGTTCTATTGCAGATTGCGCTGATCGCCGAAAGTGGTGCCCTCACCCTTTCTCCTCACAGCAGTCTTAGTGAGCCCCGTTTCTTCCCGGGGTCATGTATAGTATATGTTGTCCTTCTTTTGTATAAGTCACTATATTTTGAAGTATAGCTGGGGCCTTGTTACCGACATTGTCACATTTGTCTTTTGTATCTATAGAGGCTCCGTAGACGTTTATGTAAGTCATGTATGGATGTCGGGGATGTTGTCAAATCAATTTGTATGTTGAAATCCTATTCCACTTAATCATAAACTGTGAGTACTTTTGGAAGTTTGATTATCGCATAATGTATGTAAGGAAGAATGAGCTAACAACGTATGTATATTTATGTAACTGACCTCTCCCCGGGTTAATAAACGATGATGCATCCCCTTTTTGGAATATGAATGAGTCGGGTAGGATATGTTTGAAAGGCTTCCTCGACCAGGTTCACTCGGTTGAGCGCCAGTTGCGCTCCCCGAGGTTGGGGCGTGACACCATTTCCCCAATTTCTGCTTCTTTATGTGTTGTTCAGCTTTATTATGTTGCATCAGGTTGGTTGGTTCGGGTATGGAGTGATTTTGGAGTGGAATGACACACTTAGTCTCTTATTTAGAAATTTAAGTTGGAAAAGTGAACCAGATGTTTGACTTATGAGTAAGCGATATCGGATTGGGGTTTTTATGGTTCGGACAGCTCAGTTAGGTGATTTTGGACTTAGGAGCGTGTTCGGAATGTAATTTGGAGGTCCGTGGTAGAATTAGACTTGAATTAGCGAAATTGGAAATTTGGTGATTTCCGGTCGGCAGTGGAAAATTAGATATGGGGGTCGGAATGAAATATTGGAAGTTGGAATAGGTTCGTAGAGTTATTTTTTGCGTGTGTGCTAAATTTGGGGTCATTCTGGCATGATTTTATTGGTTTCGGTGTCGTTTGCAGAATTAGGAAGTTTATTAGTTCTTATGCTTGAAATCCAAGGGTAATTTGGTGTTTTGGTGTTGTTTTGGGTGATTCGTAGGTTTGACTAAGTTTGAATGATGTTTCGAGATATGTTGGTATGTTTGGTTGAGGTCCCGAGGGCCTCGGGGGTATTTGGATAGTTAGCATACGAGTTTGGTTGTCAAAAAAGGCTGGGGATGTTGCTGGTGTTGGGTTTCTGGTGTAGAGAGTGCGTATCGCGGTGGAAATTTTGCGGGCCGTGACAGAGAGAAGCGGCCGTGGAGGATTTGTGCGGACCGCAGAAGGTATGGTTCAGGATCTGCGGCAGGAATTACGCGGACCGCGGTTAGGAGTTCGCGGCCGCAATGGAATTTTGCGGACCGCGGTGAAGATTCTAAGGGTGCACAATAAATACGGGAATTAGGGCTTTAATTCACATTTTAGACCAAGGGAGCTCGGTTTGTGGAGATTGTTTGAAGGTTTTTCAAGAAATTCATTACGGTAAGTGATTCTAACTCGGATATGGCTAATATACATGAATATATCAATGGTTTCATCATTAGATTAGTACTTTGAAGTGAAAATTTGGGGAAAATTGTGGAAACTTCATAAAATGGATTTTTGGAAATTTAATGTCGATTCGAATTCGGATTTTGATAAATTTGGTATGGTTGGACTCATGAGTGAATGGGTTTTCTAGTTTTGTAACTTTTATCAGATTCCGATATGTGGGTCTAGGGACCAGGTTTGAACCGAATTCGGGATTTTTGGTCTAATTTGATAAATTTTATGGGATTCATTCCTATAGCGTATATTGATGATAATATAAAGATTTTTGATAGATTTGGAGCGTTTGGTGGCCGATTCGAGCGACAAGGGTGCCGCGGAGTAAGATTTTAGTTTGGTCTATGTGTTATGTGATTAGTATTGAGGTGACACGCATGCCAAGTGGCGGGCGTGCTAGCATGAACTGTGAGAATAGTGATATGGTTCATTCCATGGCAACACTTAGTGATTTTTCCTTGCTGATATCCGTGTTTCTATCACGTGATTTAGCATATGTGCTGTAACTCAAGCTAGATATCCTGTTAGGGCTTCACGCCAATATTGATGAGACTAGAGTGGTCGATTATTGGTGTCATCTCATTTGTGTCATTGATATTCTGTACTCAGTATTATTCATGCATATCATATCATGCCTCTATCTCAGTTGTTATTAATTGGCACATCATATAATCTTTTCGGGCTAGTTTCATGGAATTGTGAGACCGTGTATGTGAGACTAGAGAGTGATGACTGAGTGAGGTAGAGAGTCTGATTATGAGTGATAGTTATGGGATTGGGCTGCACGCCGTAGTGATTATGTTGATGACTCTGTTAGCGCGTCGGCTGTAGGATCCCCTCCGGAGTCTGTAACACACCCTCAATGAGCCAGATGATATTATTGAGGGATGGATTTACCTGGACATGGATTTGTCTGAAGTATTTATACATGGAGAAGGATTTCTCCGCAGGGTTGGATTAACCTTTTTCCTCGGTACCGAGTGACTATATAGTCAACATCGAGTATGTTCTGGGATGGATTTCCCTGGGCCATATGGACATATGCGGTATCGAGTGGTTGGGCACATGAGAGTGGGAGTACATGGTAAATTTTCATGCATTCTGTGCATAGGCAACTTATTGATATGCAGAACTTATTACTTTACATTGTTCAGATTTGCATTTACATTAATTCTTGGGCTGAATACCTGAATGGAAAGCATGTCTATTTTACTGTACAATTTGGTTTTCGTTATTTGTTGAGGTTTAGTTCGTCACTACCTATCAGTCCATAGTTTTAATTTGTTACATACTGAGTTGGTGTACTCACGTTATGCCCTGCACCTTATGTGCAGATTCAGTTATCTCAGGCCACGGTAGCCGTTGTTGACTACCCAGTCGCGGATTATCATCGGAGATAGTGAGGTAGCTGCCTGGTGATCGCAATCCTTCCTTCCTCCTTCCTCATCCTCCTTTTTGTGTATTTATTGGCTATTACCAGACAATGTTGTCTTGTTAAATTTCAGAATAGATGTAGTATTGTCTCATGACTTAGTGACACCCGATGTCGGGGTTTTATTTTCCGCATTATGGTTTTGAGCTTATCTCTTTTATTCAAATTTCAGTTTGAAAAGGCTTTTACCGACTTTTTTTAATGAAAAATCGAACGATGGGCGCCATCACGACCAGGTTGGTTTTGGTCTTGACAAACCTGAACCACTTTTTAAAATCACATTGTTCTTCAAAAAATTTACATCTACGAATTGCAATTCTTCACTGCATCACTTTCTGTTTTCTCTCCAACTTTTCTCTTTCAGTTTTATTGGATGTCCCGAATGAACCTTTCCCCGATTTTTTGCACCGCGAACTCTTATTTAAATGGGAAAGTTCCATAATTACACCATTTATAAAAGGAAAAATACATAAATTGTGCCCTGAATTTATCCAAATTCGGTTACACACAAGAACATTACGGGCGTTCAAGTACCGCTTATCCTTATTTGAAGTAATATTAAAACCCTCCTAAAAAGCCATTACCAGATTTTGTTTTGGCGGTGTATACACGCGCTAATACATGTTATTTGCACAATCTTTTCATTGTTTAATGTTTTTCCAATAAACAAACGCTCCTTCCCCTTTGTCTCTCTCTTTTTTAATTTTTCTGATCTTCTCTATTTTTTTTCTTATTTCTCCAATAAAAAGAAGCTGAACAGAGTAATAGAACAATAATGATTCAGCAAAAGTGTAAGCGATGTTTGTTTACCAGAATAGTTGCATGTATGTTTTAACAATAGTGTAGATAAAGAGAAAGAGGTTAAATGCAAGTGAATCAAAAATGATCCAAAACCCTATGCAAGCTAGTTTGAACTGTGAGAATAGTATGTAAGTTAAGATGAGAAGTGCAGTAAATCACCAAGACAATATTTAAGATATCAGCCAAATAGAATAACACACTCTTTTATTAATTCGAGTTTTTCCTTTGCAATATCTTACATAGATAGATTCAGAGAGACGGGGAGAGAGAGATAATGTTGCTCGTGTTGTAATGGGCATGAGCTTCGCTTCTGTCACGACCCAAAACTTCAATCTTGGGGCTGTGATGGTGCCTAACGTCCACTTACTAGGCAAGCCAACATTAGTATACAACTATTCATTTGAAACACTTTTAAATAAAGCAAATTCATAAGAAGGTAAAGCTGAAAACTTCAATATACAAAGAATAAACTCCGAATACTCTATCTTGTATAATCCCAGAATCAGGTGTCACAAGTACATGAGCTACTAAAATAAAATACTACAATCAAGGTTTGAATAAAAATATAACTGTATGAATGAGAAAACAATACAAAGAAATAAGTAGGGGACTTCAGGGTCTGCGAATGCCGTGCAGCTCTTCCTCAAGTCCGTGAAAGGATAGTCCGCGTGAGCCTCCACAAACTCTTTTGGGACCAACAGTAGAATCTGCACAAGAAGTTTAGAAGTATAGTATGAGAAAAACCAATCCCATGTACTTCGTAAGTGCCGAGCCTAACCTCGACAAATTAGTGACGAGGGTATAACAAGGCACCCACTATAAACCTGTACGCGTATAGTAAAAACAACAATAGAAATAGAGGAAACAATATTTGACATATAAATCTGAACAATAAATACACAACAAAGAGCCCCCGTATAACATCTATGCTCAATTTCTCAGTAACAATCTGGATATAGAAACAATAGCCAAAAATAGTCTTAACATATCATAAAACAGAAATAAAACGGATAATAATAAAACGTAAAAAATTGACATGAAAAATTACCGAAGATAAATAAGGTAAAATTTTGCGGTAAAAATATTTTTTGTGTAAGTCTTATGTTGTAAAATCCTACTCGGTACTCTCCCTCTTCTAATTTGTACACATAGTATTATGTTTCTATCAATATTATGAACTGAGAATTATTACCCTTTCTATAATGTTTTTTTATTTTTAATTTTTTATCCTCTGTTCATCTCTTCTTTCCAACTTTTTAAAGAATTAAATCTTTTCTTAATACTTTTTTCTTTAACCTCACCCTCACCCTGACGTCAGCTAAATATATATATATATATATATATATATATATATATATATATATATATATATATATATATATATATATATATATATATATATATATATATATATACCCATTTGACCACCCTTGTGATAATTTGTCGCGCTTAACTTTAATCGGTATATCCGAAAAATTTATAGGTTAATCCATCAAGTTTGTTAAGAAGCTGGAAAGAGAACCATATACTAAGGGTGATTTTTAGAATATTCACAAACTAAGGGCATAAATACATATATAAACATAAAGCTGCAAAACAGGGGTAATATCCAGAAACATAATTTAGATAAAAACAGTAACTTACTTGTTAGCGATTTCCCTTTCGAGAAACCCGAAAAACTTTACTGAACTTGAGAACTAAAAACTTGCACACTGAAGCATACGATTTTATTTATTTTACAGGCTTAATATAAGAACTTACTAAGGAATACATAATTTAGATAGGTGGTATAATACAGGGTTTTTGGATGGTGGGTGATGAAAGGAAGAAGGGGGTATTGGAGCTTTTTTCTTGAGAGAGATGTTGTTGATGTTGCTCTTGTTGTTGTGTCTTCCTTCTTCATTCATGCTCTTTATATAGCCTAGTCTTTGAAGAGGATTTTTTTAGAGGATTTAAAACATCTTCAACAATTTTTCTTTTCTAGCCTTGTCGGGTACTTCACTGGGCCCATCGTCACATGGCTTGAGCAGAGATTCCTTTTTATTTTTCAGATATGTAATTATTTTTTCCACTTCAAAGACTCCAAAGTCTTTTCAACACTACTTTATGTCATTCTTAGTTGCATTATTACTTCTTTTTCTTTTTCCTCTTTTGTCTTGTTCTTCCCAGTATTGTTGACTACTCTTTGATTCTTCAGTATTCAGATTAATTCTCCTGTTTACTTATACGTATCAAGAATTCTTTTTTCTACGTATCAAGATTGTGTAGGGATATTGAGTCAAAACTCATTCCGAATCATCATCTGGGTCTTGAGCATCTTGATAGTTTAAGTTTTCATCTTCGTGATTTTCTTCGTCTTCTGATTTTTCTTGACTAGGATTTTCAACTATATATTTGTCCTGCTTTTCTTTTTCTTGGAAGAATTTTTCTAGCGTATGTTTAATTATTTCTTCAATTTTCTCATATTTTTTTCTTTTTTGAACTCATGCCGTTCTTTTTTAGTGATTCTCCTTGTATCAATGTTCTGGGTAGTCCTCGTCTCGATGAGCTTGATGATCCTTCGTCTTCACTTTTTGGAAAAGTGACAGCCACAAACGATTTGATAAGTCTTTACCGGCTACCGTTTGAACCGGACTAGCTGTATCTCTATCCGATACAGTGGATCTTGTTACATTCATTGGTGAATGTACACCCTTCTTATCCATTTTTTCTTGAGATGGAGAACTCATTTCTTGGTCTTGTTGTGGAATGACCTGTGTCTGGGATTGTAGCAATTTAAATTTTACCGCTTGTATTTTATGTTCTAATGTCTTCACTTGCTCCATTAGTCTTGCTTTTTCTTGTGTTACAATTTCACTTTTCTGGTTTAGTCTCTTGAAGGTTTCAGTCATTGAAGAGCAGTGATCACAGAAAATTATTTTATCTGTATCTTTTTGGATATTATATTGTGGGATTTTTTCTGGGTTTTGTCTGAGTGCTGGAGAAATATAATAATTTTGTCCTAATACACCTCGTGCATAGTTTAATTCTTCAGTAAAATCATTAAAGCCTTTGAAAAGGGGTTTTTCCAAATCTTTAATAGAATATTTACTTCTAACCATGTCTGAAAAATACCATTTGTCTTTCGATGTTTAACTACATAATACTTAAATCTTTTTTCTTGATTTTTGTCTGTAAAATATTGGCATAAAGCATTTATGGTTGCTAAAAAATATTTAGTGTCTTTTTTATTATATGCTATCCATAAATTGTCGATCAAACACCTCTGTGGTCTATCTATGACGCATTCTGGTAAAATTCTGAATGACAAGTTTGATGGCGAAAAAAATATTAAGTTATGTTTTTCGAAATTTATTCTCTCCATACTATTCAGTTTGAGGGTGAAATGCTGTGTTGAGATCTATCTAGGTTCCCATCTCACTATGCAATGCTCTCCACAAATGCGAGGTGAACTGAGGACCTCGATCTGATATAATGGACACCGGCACACCGTACAACCGGACTATCTCCCGAATGTAGATCTTGGCCAACCTCTCAGAAGTATAAGTAGTAGCCACTGGAATGAAATGCGCCGATTTGGTCAATCTATCCACAATGACTCAAACCACGTCAACCTTCCGCAAAGTCCGAGGCAACCCAACCACGAAGTCCATAGTGATGCGCTCCCACTTCCACTCAGGAATGGGCATCTGCTGAAGTAGGACTCCCAGCCTCTGGTGCTCATACTTAACCTGCTGGCAGTTAAGACACCTAGTCACATACTCCACAATGTCCCGCTTCATCCGCCTCCACCAATAATGCTTCTTCAAATCACGATACATCTTCGTAGCACCAGGATGAACAGAATACCGAGAACTGTATGCCTCCTCTAGAATCCTCTCCCTCAGGCCATCAACATTAGGAACACATAAACGGCCCTGAAGTCTCAGAACACCATCCTCGCCAATAGTAACCTCCTTGGCACCACCCTGTACCACTGTCTCTCGAAGCTTTGCCAAGCATGGATCATCAAACTGCCGAGCCTTAATTTCACCCAATAACGAAGACTGAGCAACCACATGTGCTAGAACTCAACGAGGCTTTGAAAGGTCTAATCTCACTAGGCGATTAGCCAAGGACTGAATGTACAAGGCTAGAGGTCTCTCATCTGCTGCAATATAAGCCAAGCTACCATACTCTCCGCCTTCCTGCTCAAAGCATCTGATACCACATTCGCCTTACCCGGATGATATAGAATGGTGATGTCATAATCCTTCAGCAACTCAAGCCACCTGCGCTGCCTCAAATTAAGATCCCTCTATTTGAACAAGTGCTGCAAGCTGCGCTGGTCTGTATAAATCTCATAGGACACCCCATATAAGTTGTGCCTCCAAGTCTTAAGAGCATGAACAATCGCCCCCAACTCCAAATCGTGCATAGGAAATTTTTTTTCATGAACCTTCAGCTGGCGCGAAGCATAAGAAATAACTCTCCCTTCCTGCATCAACACACACCCCAGCCAACGCGCGAAGCGTCGCAATATACTGTATATATCCCAGAACCAGAAGGCAATACTAGAACTGGTGCTGAGGTCAATGCTGTCTTCAGCTTCTGAAAGCTCACCTTACACTCATCAAACCATCAGAACGAGGCATTGTTCTGATTCAATCTAGTCAATGGAGCTGCAATAGAAGAGAACCCCTCAACAAATCGGCGATAATAGCCTGCTAGGCCCAAAAAGCTCCTGATCTCGGTAGCTGAAGTAGGATGCGACCAACTCTGAACTGCCTCAATTTTATGAGGATCAACCTTGATACCCTCTCTGGATACCACATACCCCAAGAATTCCATGGAATCCAACCAGAACTCACACTTGAAGAACTTAACATATAGCTTCTGTTCTCGTAAAGTCTGGAGCACAACTCTCAAATGCTGCTCGTGCTCCCCCAAGCTACGTGAGTAAATCAAAATATCATCAATGAAGGCAATGACAAAGGAACCAATATACGGCCTGAATACTATGTTCATCAAATCCATAAATGCTGCTGGGCATTAGTCAAGCCAAAGGACATCACCAGGAACTCATAATGGCCATATCTCGCACGAAAAGCGGTCTTCAGAACATTTGAGGCCCGAATCTTCAACTGATGATATCCCGATCTCAAATCAATCTTAGAAAACACTCGAGCACCCTGCAACTAGTCAAACAAATCATCGATGCGCGGCAAAGGATACTTGTTCTTAATGGTGACCTTGTTGAACTGGCGGTAGTCAATACACATCCGCATGGACCCATCCTTCTTCTTCACGAATAGAACTGGAGCACCCCACGACGATACACTTGGTCTGATGAACCCCTTAGCTAACAACTCCTAAAGCTTCTCCTTCAACTCCTTCAACTCCTTCGGAGCCATACGGTACGGAGGAATAGATATAGGCCGGGTGCTTGGAGCTAAATCAATGCAGAAATCAATATCACAATCGGGAGGCATGCCTGGAAGATCTGAAAGAAATACATCAGCAAACTCTCAAACCACTAGCACTGAATCAATCGTCGGAGACTCGGCGGTGGTGTCCTGCACATAAGCAAGATAGGCCAGAAAACCTTTCTCAACCATATGTCGAGCCTTCAGGAATGAAACAACTCGACTGGCTGCACTAACTGAGAAACCTCTCCACTCCAGCCTAGGCGACTCGAACATGGCTAAAGTAACTTTCTTGGCATGGAAATCTAGCACGGCATAGGCTGGTAACCCTACTGACTGACAATAAGCCAATCCATGCCTAGAATAACCTCAAAATCAGCCCTATCGAGTAATAAAAGGTCCGCTTTGGTCTCGAATCCACACAATGTGATCACACAAGACTGATAGATCCAGTTTACCACCACAGAATCGCTCATAGGAGTGGACACACATATAGGAGAACCCAAGGACTCACGAGGAGCATCCAGGAAATGAGAAAATAAGGCTGAAACATAGGAATAGGTGTATCCTGGATCGACTAATACTGAAGCCTCTCTACCACATACTGAGATAATACATGTGATCACGGCGTCTGAGGCCACTGCATCTGATCTGGCCGGAATGACATAGAATCTAGCTGGAGTACCGGAAGAGCCCCACCAGAGTGGACAAGAGCTGCCTGACCTCCCCCTGACTGGCCTCCACCTCTAGGACGACCCCTGCCGACCTGTCCTCCACCTCTAGGTGGCCTGATTGCTGATGCTGGACTCATAGGCTGGTAACCCTACTGCACTGCCTTGCCCCGAAACCTGGGACAAGTCCTCCTGGTATGGCCGAGATCCCCGCACTCATAACATCTCACTAGAGGCATGGACTGCTGCCCTGAAGAAGAACCCTGGATAACTGGGGGACGGTGAGAACCCTCTGGCATAACGCAGAAATAAGGTCTCACTGGATCACCACGAGGAGGTGGTGGTGGGGGTGCTGAATATGGGGGCCTGCTGGGTTGAACCCTACCAAACTGACCTCTTCCCCTAGCTGGGGCACCTCTTCAATCCCCAGAATATCTGGCTCTCATATCCTGCGGTGCCTGCTCCCTGATACTCGACCGGTAACCCTCGATCCTACGAGCAATCTCCACTACCAGGTGATAAGGAGTCCCGATCTCCACCTCTCGGGACATGTTGGCCCTAATGCCTGGATGGAACCCTGCTACAAATCTCCGCACTATCTCAGCATCGGTAGGTAGTATCATGAGTGCATGGTGAGACAACTCTGAAAATATGGCCTCAAAATCTGTCACTGACATCTGTCCCTGCTCCAGCTGCTCAAACTGATACCGCAGCTCTTCCCTCTCAGAGGGTGGGATATATCTGTTTAGAAACATATGAGTGAATTGCTCCCAAGTGATAGGAGGAGAATCTGCTGGTCTGCTGAGAATATAGGACTGCCACCATCTGCAAGCTCTGCCCTCTAACTGGAAAGTAGCGAAGTCCACTCCATGGGACTCTAGTATCCTCATGTTGTGCAGTCTGTCCCTGCACTTGTCAATGAAATCCCGGGCATCCTCGCTTCGCTCACCCCTGAAGACTAGAGGGTGAAATCGAGTCCATCTGTCCAATAACTTCTCTGGATCGCTGTCCACAGCTGATCTGGGCTCAGGTGCTGCTGCTACAGGCTAGACCCCACCCACGGGCAGTGTACCCGGGGTATGATGAAATGCTGTTGTCTGGCCTGCAGCCTGGGTAGTAGGTGTCTGGGCTCCCCTCTTTCCTGAGATGTGGCAGGATCCGCTGGAAATAAACCAGCCTGTGACATAGTATCCATAAATCTTATCATACGGCCCATGACCTCCTGGAAGCCTGGCGCCGTCACGAAGTCCACGGGAGCAGGACCCACTGGGGGAACCTCCCACTGCTCCTCTATAGTAGGATCCCCTGGTGGTGCAACTGGAATAGCTCTGGGATGCCCCCGTCCCTTACCTCGGGCCGGTGCCCTCCCTCGACCTCTGCCAGATGTACGTGTCCTCACCATCTGTGAGATAATAGAAAAATGAGATTTAGTAAACCATCAACTGCACGATAGATCATGAATAAAGAGAGGTTTCCTAACACCCTATAGCCTCCCAAAGATAAATACAGACGTCTCCGTATCGATCCGCAAGACTCTATTATGTTTGCCCGTGACTTGTGAGACCTACGTGAACCTAGTGCTCTGATACCATGTTGTCACAACCCAAAATCCTAACTCAGGTCGTGATGGCGCCCAACACCGGGGTCAGGCAAGCCAACCGTTTTTTTACTAGTGAAATTTCCTTATTTGATAAATCATCCCCACACTTACCAAATTTTATGCTTAGAACATTTAAGTAGAAGCGGATAAATTAGCCAACTTAAGTAAATGTAGTCACAAGGATCATGAACCAACATATACACTCCCAAAAATATAAAGTCTACTATGTGTGTGCCAGGAACTAGTGTCACAAGTCTACAAGCAAACTAGTAGAATATACAAAAGATGAAATAAACTGTTCTACTGTCTGAAGGAAGTAGACAGAATTAAACAAAAGATAACTCCATAGTGTTGTTGAGAATCGCCAAGGGAAGCAGCTCACCGTGGAGTCAGGTCCAGAATATACTCCCAGGATCAAGCTCCGGTCGGATAACCAGATGCACCAGCCTCAGAACCTGTACAATTAAGTACAGAAGCGTAGCATGAGTACATAAATAGATATGTACCGAGTGAGTATTCCGCCTAACCTCGAAGAAGTAGTGACGAGAGGTCGACGTGATACTTACTAGGGTCAGACAATGTGAAATAAATACAGGTAAATCAGTAATAGCAGTAATGAACAGTAATAAGGAAATGTGCATCAAATAACAATCTCTAGTACCCTCACGCTATCCCTTTCCATGGCATACAAGTTATTTAACCTTCTTTCTTTCATGAAATCAACAGTTACAATTATAGGGCTTCTCACAAATTACCAAACATATAACAGGCTATGAACGTACGGTCGTTACGACGTGAAAAGTAAATGTGCACTGCTGAGGGTCGAACGACTCGAACCATAGATGCATATATCTGCCCCGCTCGCGAATCGAACATGCGACACAGTTAATATAATACTAAGAATACCCCGCTCGCGAATCAGTCATGCGACTCGGGTTAATATAATACTAGGACTACCCCGCTAGCGAATCATTCATGCGACTCGGGTTCTCGTATAAATACACGATTAGCACGAGATTCCAGATAATTTAGCAGGGAACATACTAACAGGGTGAGAATTTAATAATGTCAACTTCAAGGAATAACTTCTTAGGACTTCACATGAGAGATTCGAGGATATTAGACTACTTAGACCATATACAAGATCACAAATATAACACGTAAAACATGCTTGTGAGTCCTAAACTACCTGACAAGGCATAATAGTAGCTACACACGGGCTCTCGTCACTTTGTGGGTGCGTAGCCGCAAATAAGGACAAACAACCATTTATAATCACCTACGGGTACAATTCCCTCTTACAAGGTTAGAAAGGCGAATCACCTTGTGTCGAACCTACTCTCCGAGTCAAGAACGCACCCGAAAACTCCAAAATCGTCACCCAAGGACTCGAAACTAGCCAAATGTTATACAAATATATCAATTTATGCTCAAAAGTATGGAATTCTCCTATTTACTTAGTTATTTCACCTTACTTGAAAAATCCTAAAATACACCCCGGGCCCACATGCTCGGATTCCGGGAATTTTTGAAGGAATTAATCACCCATAGCCTAAGGATTGTTAATATATAATTTTTGTGTGATTCCATGGCAAATTTCTTGGAAATTCTCCTATTTTCCATAAAACCTATGTTTTTCATTCTAACCCATGATTTTCCACTAATTAGTGTGTTAATATACATAAAAATTAAAGTATTCAACTTAAATTATAATGGGAATCACTTACCTCTCAGTTTCTAGGTGAACTCTCTTCTTTGAAAGCTCCCAAAATCGCCACAAGTGAAGAAAAATGGCTAAAATGGGACTAAGTCCCGTTTAAATCTAACACTGTCCAGCTGCCCCTTGTGTGTGATCGCAGCTGGAGCAGTGCAATCGCACAAGTCAACGGCCAGGATCCCTGAAAAGTCTATTCTGCGATCACACAAGGAGACATGTGATCGCGGAGGTTAATTGGGCCAGGCCTGTGCGGCTGCGGGGGAGATAGTGCGAACGCAGAGAACAAAATTGGGCCAGGCCATAAATCACCCCTGTGCGAACGCAGACAAGCCCATGTGATCGCACAGGGAATTTTCCCACACCCTGTCAACTCCTTCTATGCGATCGCATCATTGCACCTACGATCGCACTTAAGGAAACCAGTCAGTGAAAATCTGTTTTGTTGAATTTAACTCCGAGGGGTCCGAAAATCACCCGAGTCCCTCGGAACCCTGTCCAAATACACTGGGAGGTTTGTATTCATGATACGAACTCACTCGAATTTCCAAAAAGTGAAAAACAACAACGAAACTAAGAATTCGATCCCCAAAACCAAATTGAATCAAACTTTGAACTTAAAGTTCTAGAATTCGCTTTCAATGCGCCGAACCGACCTATACTACTCGGAATGACCCCAAATTTTTCAAGAAAGTCATAAATGACATAAAGGAACTATTCCTGGTCCCGGAATTCCATTCTGACCTCGATAACACAAAAATACGTTCCCAACCAAATTTCAAACTTAAGGAAACTCTAATTTCGATATTGGGTGCCAAAACGCCCCTGGCTCATCCAAAACCCATTCCGAACATACGACCAAGTCCTAAATAATCATACGAAGCTACCGGAACCATCGAAACTCGATTCTGAGGTTGTTTACTCAAAATGTTGACCGAAGTCAAACTTTGGCCTTAAAGGCCAACCTTAAGGAACCAAGTGTTCCTATACCACTCTAAACACTTCCGAATCCCGAACCACCCGTCCCCGCAAGTCATAAATCACAATAAGCCGCTACAGGAAGTCTCATTTAGGGGAACGGGGTCCTGATACGTAAAACGACCAGTCGGGTCGTTACCCTTGCTGTAAAGGTATAACATATTTATTAGTTGACCGTAATTTTTAACGTACTTAACTGATCTTCTAAGTTATTATCTTTTCATTTGATATGTTCAAATATAAGGTTATAAATTTATATAGCATCAATAAAATTTAACCATCTTCTTCTACTGCTATTTTTCTCATTTATTTTTTGGTGAAGCTTAACTATGACTTCACAATCAGTTCTTCTTAATATTTCTTGTTTGTTTAATATATATATATATATATATATATATATATATATATATATATATATATATATATATATATATATATATATATATATATATATATATNAGTTTCAGATTATATATATATATATATATATAATCTGAAACTATTTAACCCATATATCACAGTTGATATTTCTGCATCTATACTACTCATATTACCTTTTCCTTTATATTTACACTTTGATAAGCACATATTTTTCTGTGTTTTTATCACTATACTTATTGGGTTTGGCTTTTAAGACTGCTCCCCATCCTTCAAAACTTTCATCTGTTTCTATAATTAAGTATCCGATTCTAATGGAATGTTTAAGTCAGGAATATTTTTTATGTTTTACTTAATTTTTTATACTAATTTTATATCTTCGGTATTAAAATGTCTTTGTCCTGTAGAGCATGTCTTAGCATATAGAGGTCCTGCTATTTTTCCTAGATCCTTTATAAAATTTCTTGCATAATTTACTATACCTTGGAACCCTTGTAATTCTTTAATATTGTCTAATTTATCTGGCATCTCTAAAGCCTTTTTAGCGATATGAGGTTGTAATTTAATTTTTCCATCTCCTAAAACGACTCCTAAAAAATTTATATAATTCTTACATAACTCCATCTTATTTTTTAGTAATTATTATTTCATTGTCTACAAATAATCTAAATACTGTCCGTAGATGTCCGAAATGTTCTTTAATATCTTTAATAAATACTAATATATCATCGACATATACTAGAACAAATATTTTATATTCTTCAAATAAACAGTCCATTTTTCGTTGAATAATTGGTGGTGCTGTCTTTAATCCAAACAGCATTACGAACCATTCGAAGTACCCTTCTGGACAAGTGAATGTTGTCCATTCTATACTTTCTTCGTGCATTTTTACTTGGCAGTATCCCAATTTACAATCAAATTTACTGAAGATCCTTTTTCCTTGTATATTTATTAGTTCTTTTTTATCAGGTAACTTATATCCATCTGTTCTAGTATTATCATTAAGTCTTTTATAGTTTATTATCATCCTTACCTTTCCTCTTATTATTTCATTATGGTTTCTTACCATGAAGGCTGCTGACCTATGTTTAGAAGTGGATCTCCTTATTACTCCTAAATTCATGAGTTCTTTAATTTGGATTTTAAAATCTTCTAAATCTTGATTTGTAGCTTCTATTGAGGTTGTTTTAATTATGTATTCTAGATTGATTATATCTAATTTACACATAACATTGTTATTTTCCCAGTGCTTTAGAAGTTTTTCTCCTATTATCTCTATTTCATCCAGTGTTTTTATTATATTATCCAAATCTTTTTGATTTTTTATTATTCCTATTTTATCTATTCATGTTTTAAAATTATATAGTTTCGTTTCGATGTCTATTAAGGTCTAATATTTTTCTAGTATGTATTTATCCTCATTTCCTTCTAATATTAAAGTCTTTTATTCTTTTTTATCCTTACAACATGTGTTTTTATCTTTACATTCCTTACAACATTCTTTATGATTTTTCTATAGGTTTTGCTGGCCTAAATTTAATTGTGTCCTTATCCTGGTTCCAGTTTCTACAGTTTGTACTAGTGTATGTGTAATATTTAAAAAACATATTACCCCATATCTGCTGAGTAAACAACTACCATTGTTATGTATCATAAAATTTAATCCTAGTACAAAATCTACATTTATATTTAAGTCTCTTTCCCATATTTTATCTACCTTGTAACTAGGTTTATAAAAATATAAGCATGTATTTATAAAGCTAATCTGCAATTTATCTGCATAATGTCTATATATATTATGAGTTCCCTCCATTTTCATAGCAGCTACGGACTTATCGAAGGTTTTGATTAGGTTTGGTGGAACTATTTTCTTATTTATTATGCATCTTGTACATCCCAAATATACTAAAGCTAATGTTTCTATTTCACAATCCTCTATTTTGATCTTGCTAATAATTTTTATTGTACTTAATTTTTTATTATCGTTATATATCAGTGTGTCATAATTCTCTATACTCATTAGTTCTTCATCGTGTGTGAATCCTCTTACATTTTCTTCGTCATCTTCTAATTTTTGTTTTCCCTTTTCCATTTTTTGTATTCTTTTTTCTAATTCATTTATTTTGGTTTCTAACGCCATTACTCTTAAATTGAGAGTAGAATCATTTATTCCTTGGCATATTTTTTCTTTATTTATGTAACGACCCGACCGGTCTGCTTCATTATATTTGGTTCAGCTTCATTATGTTGTGTTAGATTGGTTGGCTCGGGTTCAGAGCGATTTTTGGAGAGAAATGAGACACTTAGTCTCTTAACTTGGTTCAATAGTTGGAAAAGTCAACCAGAAGTTGACTTATTGGTAAACAACCCCGGAATATAGATTTTATGGTTTGGATAGCTTCATTAGGTGATTTGGGACGTAGGAGTGTGTTCGAAATGTGATTTTGATGTCCGGAGTAGATTTAGGCTTGAATTGGCGAAATTTAGTTTTTGGCGATTTCCGGTCGGCAGTGGAAAATTAGCTATCAGGGTCGGAATGGAATTCCAGAAATTGGAACAGGTTTGTAGTGTCATTTTGGATGTGTGTGCAAAATTTCAGGTAAATCGGACGTGTTTTGGATGGTTTCGGCATCTTTGGCGAAATTTAGAAATCTCAAAGTTCATAGGCTTGAATCCGATGTGATTTTGGTGTTTTGGCATTTTTTTGGGTGTTTCGAAGGCTCGACTAAGTTTGAACAAGGTTATGGGATGTGTTTGTATGTTTGGTTGAGGTCCCGAGGGCCTCGGTTGAGTTTCGGGTGGCTAACGACCAATTCTTGGCTTAAAAACTTGGAAGATTTTTGCATAATTTTTCGTGTTTCATTCTACGCGATCGCAAGAGGATGTTTGCGATCGCGTAGGCATAGCTGGGGATGGAAGGAGTTTGTTCTATGCATTCTCATGGTGGAGGTCGTGATCGCTATCGCGTGAGTGTGTGGTCGTTATGCAGTGCGAACGCATGGTACTGTTCGCGTTCGCGTATAGTGGAAGGGCGCGTGAGGGGGATGTGCTGTTGTACTTCGTGATCACGTAAGGTGAATTAGTAGGGAAGCATATTTGTTCTTCGATATCGCATGGAGAGTTCCGCGATCACAATGAGAATTTCCTTGGGCAGATTCTTTTAAGTACAAAAAAATGAGGATTAGGTCTTTATTTGCAAAAAACCCATTAGAGAGCTCGGGAGGAGGTGGAAATTGAAGGGATTTTCAGTGGAGTTCTTGAGGTAAGTGTTATTCAATCATATTTGGGTTAATTCCATGATTTATTCTCGATTTTTATCATTTAATTTAAAGAATTAGAGTGGGAATTGGGGAAAATGGAAGGAGAGTTTGAAAATTTCTTTTGATGAATTGAGTGGGCATTTGAGGTCGGGTTTGGCCAATTTCGGGAATTTTTGTTAAAATTGATAATTTTCAAGTGGGGTTTGTTCCTTTAGCGTATATTCATGATATTGATCTGGTTTTGGTCAGATTCGGAGAAATCGGGAGCCGATTCGATAGGCAAGAGCATCGCAGATTAGTATTTGGGCCGGTTTGAGGTAAGTAATGACTGTAAACCTTGTCCTGAGGGTATGAAATCCCAGACTTCGTATTTTCTCACTATATTTTGAGTGGCGCACATGTCGGATGGCGAGTGTGTGGCGTGCACTGATTTTGGATTTGGACTTGGTCCTTCCCGTTGAAATTATTGAGTTGCGTATTTACTTTTAAATCATATGTTAAATCGTGTTTTAAGACTATTGTTATATTTGGGCTGTAAGCTATGTTTTTGTCCTTGTGCCAACTTGTGTAGACCCCTTGGGGGATTTTACTACTATTTCCTCACTGTGTTGACTTATGATTTACACTCATTCATATTATGTTTAACTGATTTCGAAACTCAGCCTTATTTACACTATTTTGAGATATAAAATGATATTTTGGGTCGAGTACCCTGTTTTACTAATAGCCCGAGTATATTTTTGAGAGTTACTGACTGAGTGAGGCAGAGGTCCTGATTGTGAGGATATGATATGCCTCAAATTTGAAGCCTAATCCGTCACAAAATAACATAGAAATGAGTTTTTAATCCGGTAAACTTACCTTCACTGAAGACCCTCGAATTCCTCCTTCAGTTTGCTCTCAAACCAGCTCAACCCGCATGCAACAATGGAAGAAATTACCAAATTTTGCGGAGGCACCTATTTATATTCTCTGTCGAGTTAATCCGCACCTGTGGACAATTCATCGCACCTGCAGTCCCAGGTGCGCACCTGCGAAATCCCACTAATAGTCTAAATTTTGCACCTGCGAGTCCTTTTCCGCACCTGCGGCTTCGCAGGTTTGGCCCATGCTTCACACCTGCAGATTCCTCCTGCCTGGCCTCTTTTCGCACCTGCGCAAGGACCTTCGCACCTGCGACATCACACCTGTGGCTCCCCATCCGCAGGTGCGGCCACACCAGTAAATTAACACTAGCAGCTATTTGCTGCAATTTCCTAAGTCCAAACCTCCGCTAACCATATGAAATAAATCCCGAGCCCCTCGGGGCCCCAACCAAACATACCAACACACCCCATAACATCAATCAAACTTAGTCGAGCCTTCGAAACACCAAAAAAAACGCAAAAGCACCAAAATTACATCAAATTCAAGCCTATGAACTTTGAAACTTCTAAATTTCGCCAATGATGCCAAAACCAACCAAAACACATCCGATTGACCTGAAAATTAACAAACATATCCAAAATGACATTATGAACCTTCTCCAACTTCTGGAATTCCATTCCGACCATGATAGCCTGTATTCCACTGCCGATCGGAAATCGCCAAAAACTAACTTTCGCCAATTCAAGCCTTATTCTACACCGGACATCAAAATTTCATTCCGAACACACTCCTAAGTCCAAAATCACCTAACGAAGTTATCTGAGCCAAGTCTGTGCCCAATAGCCTAGCCTCGCCCAGCTCAAACCAACCAACCGAATATCTGCAACTCCTACCATACAAAGCCTCATACGGAGACATCTAGATACTCGACTGATAACTATTATTATATGCGAACTCCGCGAGTGGCAGAAACTGGTCCCATGAACCCCCAAAATCAATGACACAGGCACATAACATATCCTCCAAAATCTGAATAGTACGCTCCGACTGCCCGTCGGTCTAAGGATGAAACGCTGTGCTCAACTCGACCTGAGTACCCAACTCTCTCTGTACGGCTCTCCAAAGCTGAGATGTGAACTGAGTACTGATGCGAGGCTAGAATTCATGGTTTAACATGTTATATGCCCTACATTTTATGTGCGTTAATGATAAAAATACACTTTTTATGTGGAGTCTATTTCATGTGTAGGTGAATTGGAGATTGAAACCGAGCTAAATTGATGCAAATACATCGAAAATACGCTCAGGAGGCGAGGAGGAGTGCACCTGGCATTAGCCAGGCGTTAGGGTCCAAACGCCAGCCCTGGCCTAGCGTTAGCCAAGCGTTGGAGTCCAAACGCCAGACCTAGCCTAGCGTTATCCAGGCGTTAGCCTCATAACGCCAGGTCCCTGTTTCAGTCAATTCCGAGTTTTGACAAGTTTAAGTGTTTCCCGGTCGGAATAGAAGTCTCCTACACGTTTAGGGTTTGTCCAAAACTTATAAATAGACCCCAAAAACACAACTTAGAGAGAGATTCGATGAGAGGAAGCCATTGAAGAGAAGGAAAACATCAATTTGTACAGATTTTCTTCATTACTTTGTAGTTTAATTATGCAAGTTATTTTAGATTTGATTCTTATGAACTTGTTTAGCTAACTTCTTTAATCTAGGGTTTTGGTAGAACCCGTTGGAGGATGAACTTATTTTGTTATTAATATAGTTCAAATTGGTTGATTAATCTCTATTTGTTCAACTACGTTTTTGTTATAGTTAATTGAATGGCCATCAATTAGCTGTGCCTATTTATCATTTATCTACTTGAGAGAGAGTGCATATTTAGGTAGTTGTTTGAACACCATCACTCCCGGAGTATAGA
>ML330924.1:0-29307 GCA_005239505.1 Nicotiana paniculata
AATATTTATAGCAAAAAATAGTATAGAATTTGGGTGTGGTCAAAAAATAGTTGTTCACACCCACGATTGCAAAGGATTAAATTTAGGTCATTATTGAAAAAGTCAAGAAAAGTAAACTCCCGGCCCCGCTTGGTCCAAACCCGAAATTCGGACTAAAACTCGATTACACATTCACCCCCGAGCCTGTTTATGTAATTTATTTTGGAATCCGACCTCAATTTGAGGTCTAAATCCTCATTTTACAAAAATTCCTAATTCTACCCAAAACCCCTAATTTCCACCATGAAAACACAAGATTTTAGGTTGAAATATTAGGAAATGTAGTGAAATATTAAAAGAAAATAGATTAGAATCACTTACCAATGATTTGGGGAAGAAGATGTCTTTGAAAAATCGCCTCTAGGATTTTCTTGTTTTGAAAATTTGAAGAATGAAGAAAAATCCCATCTAACTCCCATTTTAGTCAGTTGCAGATGACGCATTTGCGCCCCCGCAAATGGGAAGAAACAATCGCAAATGTGAAGTCTTCCCATCTCTACTTTCATCCCATTTGCAATGACTTGTTCGCAAATGCGAACATTGATCATCCGCATTTGCGACTAGATTGATCGCAAATGAGACCCAGCCTAACCCAGCCCCACTTCGCCAATGCAAAGTATTATTTGCAAATGCGAACTCTGGCTTCCCCGCAATTGCGACCTCTTGATCGCAAATGTGGTCTCATGCTGACCCAGGTACACTTCGCAAATGCAAAGAATTTGCTCGCAAAAGCGAACTTGTCAGGTTGGGTTCGAAAATGCGAACACTGATCTCGCAATTGCGAGATCAGACACCAGTTACCAAAAATTGCAGAACCAGTTGAGTTTTCTAAATCCAAACCACTCTGTAGCCTATTCGAAACTCACCCAAGCCCTCGGGCTCCAAACCAAATATGTACACAAGTCTAAAAATATCATACGAACCTGCTTGCGCGATCAAATCGCCAAAATAACACCTAGAACTACGAATTTAGCATCAAATCAAAGGAAATTTCTAAGAGAACTCATGAACTTCTAATTCCACAACCGGACGTCTGAATCACGTTAAACGAACTCCGCTTCTCACCAAATTTGATAGACAAGTCATAAATATAGTAATGGACCTATATCGGGTTCTAAAACCAAAATACGGACCCGATATCACTAGAGTCAAGCATTGGTCAAACTTTCAAAGTCATTAAGCTTTTAAACTTTCAAATTTTAACAAAGTGCGATAATTCGGGTTAGGGACTTCCGAATTTGATTTCGGGCATACGCCCAAGTCCCAAATCACGATACGGATCTACCGAGACTGTCAAAATACAAATCGGATCCGTTTTCTCAAAACATTGACCGAAGTCATCTCAAATGGATTTTAAGGCAAAATTTCATACTTTTCTCAGTTTTTAACATAGCCTTCCAGAAAAACACCTGGACTGCGTACGCAAAATCGAGGAAGGCTAAAATAAGGTATTTTAAGGCTTCAAAACGCAAAATTAGGTTCTAAAACATAAGATGACGTATCGGGCCATCATACCAGCAAAACCCTTCATAAAAAAATATCGGCAATTTGGATGACGACGGCACAAAAGACAGAGAGATAAGCCCATCAAGTAATTTTTCACGAACGAAACGATAATCCAATTCGATATAAACAACCTGTTGTTTTTTAATTTCACGAAATAGGGCAACTCCCCATGCTTAAAAAAACCGCTCACAGATCTTCTAGTATCGGAGCGCGACGCCTAATCAGCATCACAATAGCTTAGAATTTGGAAAGAAGGATATGAAGTAAAGAAAAGTCCCAAACTTGGGTCATTTCGGATGTACCGAAGAGCATGCAAAGCAGCTTGAAAGTGTCCACTTCGGGCGGTTTGCATATGTTGACTTAAAGTCTGCACATTATAAGCCAGATTAGTTCTTGTATGCGTCAAATAGTTTAACTTACCCAAAAGTCGCGTGTATATTGTTGGATCCGGAAAAAGATCCCAAGAGTTTGCTATGAGTTTGATGTTTGAGTCAAGTGGGTTTAAAACTGCTCGTGACTGCAGGGAATCAAATTGAGAGAGGAGATCAAGAGCAAATTTGTGTTGTGTCACAATAACCTTCAGGGTCATGTAAGATTTCCATCCCTATGAAGTAACTTGCTTCTCCTATATCTTTGATTTTTAATTCAGAGTCAAGAAATGACTTAATTTCACTAATCTCTTCTTGATCCTTTCCTGTGAGGAGTATATCGTCTGCATAAACTACATTGATGGTTGTCAAATTCTCAATTAGTGAGTAATCATTGAGAAAGATTTAAAACTTCTGGAACCGAAGGCTCATGATAATTGAGCATGCTATTGATGGGATGCCTGCATGAGACTATAAAGAGATTTGCGAAGAAGATATACATGGGAAGGACTTGGCGCAACAACTCCTTGTGGAAACTTTATGAACACTTCCTCATCTAAATCTCCATACAGAAAAGTGTTGCTTACATCCAACTGGTATAGATTCACTTTTCATTTTGCTGCCATTGTTAATAGACACCTTATAGTCGCTCCAAACTCACATCAGACTTAATCTTCACTTTGTAAATCTATTTATAAGGCAATGCCTTCTTACCAGCCGGAAGTGGAGTTACTTCCTAAGTACAGTTGGATTCTGATGCTTCATGTTTCTTTGCCATGGCTTCCTGCCAACCAGGATGAATTTCTTTAGGATATAACTTCTCTGTTTCTACGTAGAGTAGAAGCAAAACAAAGACAGCCATAGGACTTTAAATGATTGTAATATGGAACCTTTCCAAATAAAACTTGATAAGGTGATTTGTTATTCAAAACTCTTGAGAGAAATCTGTTAATTAGATATGTAGTTGTCAATAAGCAATCTCCTCAATACTTCTTTGGCAAATGAGACTGAAAAAGTGCTCTACATATCTCTAGTAGATGCTTATGTTTTCTTTCAACTACCCCATTTTGTTGTATGATGAATAATACCCTTTGAAAGAAATAAATCTGAAATAATAGTTCCCTAATTCATATGCATTATCTGATAATGATTTCAATGAGACTCAAAAATGATTTCAAAGTAGAAAAAACATTGGATTTGGTAGACAAAAGATAAGCCCAAGTGGCTCTTGAAAAATCATATATAATTGTTAAAAAACTATCTTTCCCTTTAGCAAGTTTGTATATTGTAAGGTCCGAAAGTGTCTATGTGAAGCATTTAGATGCAATAGAACTTGTTGGAAATGGCAGTTTGGATTGTCTTGTCATATGACATATGTCAAATGTTTGTCTGAAGATGAGTAAGGTAATTTCTTAATATTTTTCAATCCATGAAAAAGTAAATGTCCCAATATCAAATGCCAAAGTCTGTTAGAACTCATAGAATCAGAAATTGCAATTCCATTCATAGTCAAACTATCATTAGATGGAAAACTTTCACTTACAGATGTTTGAACAGATCAGGGACAGAATTTGAAGAGTGGAAACAAGACTCTGAACTGACTACACTACAAGTCTTTACAAGACCTTTAGGGAAAGAAAATAAAGATCCTAAGGAGGTAGAATCTGACTTAGACATCTTAGACTGAAATAAATCCTCCCCCAGCACATAGAGACCATCAGTGGGTTCACCAAGCACTAGTTGCCTCTTTAGAGAATGGTCCTGTACAAAGCAACAAATTTTAGAAAAGATAAGAAGACAATTAGTTGATTGCACAGCTAGTAGACAGACAATAAGTTATGTTTGAAACTGGGTATATAAAGGATATTTTTAAGCTCAAAATTAGGTGAGAGGAACACATTTCCCATGTAAGACACATTTACCTTGCAAGGGTAGTTTCACATAAATAGGTACAGAAAGAGCTTTCATATTTTTCAAATGTGCCTTATCATAGGTCATGTGTTGAGAAGCTCCAAAATCAATTATCCAATTGTGGGCAATTAGGTACATAGATTAAGTGATCACTTGGTTCCTAGAATGAACCTCTCTTTAAGATTCTTCATGCAAGATGATTGAATAGACTTGTGTTGTGGTAGGAAGGGGCTTTATCATGAGCAATAGCGAAGGCAGGATCTCCGCGAAGGGGTTCGAAAAGAAAAAGGTTAAAAGTAATTGTAGCTAGTGGAAATTGAACCTATGACCTTACAAAAGATTTGAACCCCCTTGGCCACTAAGCTACACTTTTGGGTTGTGTCAAGGGGATTCAAAACTTAATATATAGAAGTAAAAAACAGATTGTGCCTTATATACCGTGTAATTTTTAATCCGCCTCTGATCATGAGGATGTTTCCCTTAACTCCTGAATATTCCTCATTGAGCCCCACGAGGAACTGGATCAATTTCTGGTCCTCGTTCATTTTATGGTTATGAGTTTAGCATCACACTTGCACTCACAGTTACAAGTCATGAAGGTATTAAGAACCTTCAAAAGATATAAATGTCGGAGAAACAACCCAATAAACTTAGTCAGCCCGATATTTGTGTCTGGAGTGTTTGTGAAATTAGCAGAGACCTCTTCTCCGTCAACAGAAAATAACTTATTTTCAAATGAAGTAAATTGAGAAAGTAGTTCTCTTCACGACAATACATTAATAAAGGAATGATCCAATAACGTCCTCATTGCTAGCACGAAAGGCACAAGGTTTATGTTAAAATAACTTATTTTCATATTGTGTTTCAAAAAAAGTAAATTGGGGAATTATAATTTTCTTCACATTGACATAAGATAAAAATCAAGACCAAGATATAGAGAGAGTAGTTGTTTTATTTTGTTGTCTAAAAGACTTAAAAGCGCCCAGATCATTGTTACTATTTCCCATATTCTTTTTGTTCTCGCTTGAAACATCACCATGTTTCACAAATTACATCAACGTTTTATGATATCTTGTGTGACAGGCACTTTAGCGGTTGACTTCAATCAAAGACACGTCTCACAAGTATGCGTGATAAGTTTGTACTATTTTCACCATAAAGAAAGGATTGACATAGTATTTTGAGGTTTCTTTTTAAGGCTGCAATATCTTTGAATGTCCAACATGGAGGTTAGGAACAATAATGTGATAACGAATCTGTTTGCTTGAATGCCCCAATTTTACGTGACGTCTTTTCAAAGCTTGAAGGAAACTAAAGAGTCTAACAGGTTTGGGGAGAAGGTCTTCAATAAAAAAACAAAAAACAGAGAAAATAACAAAAAGAAACCTTTAACAAGAAAGGGACAAAACCGATTTAGCTATGAATAGCTGAAGCAATTAATAATTAATGGTGCTGATCCAACTTAACTGTTGTCAGATTAAGCGTGGAATTATGGATTAACGGATTACAGTGCGCAGCCAGAGTAATGGATTAACCACCAAAGTCATCCATCACCATGTATGTCATCACATCCTTCACAAAAACCCGTGTACCTGCGATGCCACAGCTTCTTTCACATTCCGTGGAGCAACCATACAACTGACGTAGGTTTAATTAGTAAGGATATGTTTGCCTTGGTTCGACTGAATGTATTTGTCATTCAGATTTTCTACGCTTTCATAGAGGTTAAGCAGACATCCATTCGTTCCTTTCTCCTTCAGAATCCTAATGACAATGCCCACAGGCAATGTGAGAATGTGAAAGAGGAAATCAACACAATCCTTTTCAGCCTCAGCAAATACAACTCTTTGAGCCTTGGTGTCAATCAAAAGCTTCATGCTCAACTCGAAACCATCAGAAGTTGTCATTTTGGTGCACTGGTATTGAGAAGCACATGGGTTAGTCAGTTATATCTAATTTACGAAAAGGTTAGTTAGAATTAATTAGTGATTCATCTTCTCCTTCTTCTGTTAGATAAGTAGTGTAGCAGTTAGTTAGAAAGATGTATATATATAGATATTAAGGCTTGTAATCAGATTATTCTAGAATGAAAATCTGTTTTTTCTCTCTTCCATAGAGTGAGAGCTTTCTTCTAGGAACTTCAATTCCGCCATTAGAGCTCGAGCTCGAGCTCAATTCTAATCTCCTTATGGTATCACAGAAGGAGATCTAAACGACATTAAGCTAAGGATATCAATTACGGATGCTGCAATTCCTTACCCATTCAGAGATCGAAGCCATTTCTCGTTCGAGCTAGGGTTCAACAATTTCTGCAAATCAATTTGCACTTCTTCTGTTTTTCAAATTCAATTGTTCGTAGAGTTCAGAATCAACACCTATGGCGACGAACGAAACTCCTTCCGGAAGTAGTACAGGAATCACCATTGATCATTATCATCCTCTGTTCTTACAACCATGTGATACACCAAGTAGTTCGTTAATCTCTATTCAACTCAAAGGCACTGAGAATTACGCGCTATGGAGTAGATCGATGAAAAGTGTATTAATTGGTAAAAACAAATTAGGTTTTGTGGAATGGAGATGCACAAAAGACAAATTTGATAGATCCCTACATGAATTATGGAAAAAATATAATGCTATAGTGTTGTCTTGGATCATGAATGATGTGAGTAGGGAGCTGCTTAGTGGAATCGTGTACAAGTCTAGTGCACACAAAGTTTGGACAGATCTAAAAGACAAGTATGATAAGGTTGATGAATCTAGGATTTTTTACTTGCACAAAGAAATAGCTACACTGTCCCAAGGGATTTCTTCAGTGTCTGCATATTTTGCCAAGTTGATAGACCTTTGGGAAGAATATGATGCTCTTATGCCCTGCCCAGGTTGTGATTGTCCAGAATCAAAAAGCTATGCTGAGCATTTTGAATATCAGAGGCTACTGCAGTTCCTAATGGGACTAAATGAATCCTATAGTCAGCCTAGAAGCCATATTTTGATGATGACTTTAGTTCCAAGTGTCAACAAGGCATACTCTTCGATGGTGATATCAAAAGAGAGTCAGAGGTCTTTGGGAAAGTTCACACAGACTATCGATCTATCTGATGGAGTTGCACTTTTTAGCAATAAGGGAAATGTGAACTCAGGAAACAATTATAAACTTAGAAGAAATAATTTATATTGTGATTTTTGCAATTACAAAGGGCACACTAGGGACAATTGCTATAAAATACATGGCTATCCCTCAGATTTCAAGATGAGGAAGAAGACCACTGGATATCAACAAATCCCTATGGCAAACTTAACAGCACATGACATGCAGCAGACACATGGAAAGCAGTAAGCCAATGCAACAACACAGGAGGAGAAACAAGCAATGAATCAGCCTACAACAACTACAGCGCAAGGACAAATCATAGTATTTACCCAGGAGCAGTATGATCAGATATTGAAGCTGATCAACAAAGACAATTATGGTAATCACATGAAGGAGTTTGCAGGTATTATCAATGCTTTTATTATGAATGACACAATAGAGAATAAATATAAAGAAAAAGACACAAATTGGATAGTGGACTCTGGAGCCACCAATCATATGGTCTGTAATAAGAAGTTGCTAAGCAAAGTAAATAGTAGTAATACCAATATAGATACAAAGGTGTACTTGCCAAATGGTAAGTTTTTGGACATAGCTTGGACAGGTGAACGCAAAATTGGTGAAGAAGAAGTCATTAAGATTGCTCCACGACCCTCGATCGAATAATATTGGACGAGCTCCCTAGATTAATTAACACATGTTTAACCTGAATTTTATTCATAAGGATAAAAATTACCAAAGCATCATTATGGGGTTGATAGATCTCTTCTGCTTCCTCGTCGTTGAATGATACGGTTCCTTCTGGCACATAATATCGGGTTCGTTTTTCCCTAGTAATTGATACTTTAGTGCATTTAAACATGGGCCCTTGTGTAATATAGACCCCTCCGACAATCATATGAATCACATGTTGTGGCTCTTCCTGCTCATTTTTCCTGTTGGCATCTCTTTCTATGAAATGGTTTTTGGCTCGACCGATCAATAGCTCTCGAAGGTGCCTCATTGAATAGACGGGCTACCTCCTCCCTCACTTGCCTGCAGTCTGCGGTTCTGTGGCAATTTGTACCGTGGTACTTGCATATTTCATGGGGGTTTCTTTGGGAAGGATCGATGTGTAGGGGTCTGGGCCATCTAGTATCCTTGATTCTCCCAATGGCAAACACGATACATGATGCGTCGATGTTGAAGTTTTACTCCGATAATCGTGGTGCCTCTGTGGGATCGGCATGCTTATCGAAACCACTTTTGCTCATGAGTCCTAGAGAACTATGTCCTCGATCGTTCCATAGATCATTTCGGATGGGATTTCATCCTGGGCTGTTGTTTCTGTGATCTGCATTGTACGGCTGATATCGATCTCTGTTCGACCGAGGTTCACTGCCGATATCCCTCAGATTTCCTACGAGCCTGTTCGGATAGACGTAACCAGAAGGGGTTCCCAATTGATCATCCTCGACTCTAATCTTCAACTGGTACCTATTATGTAATCGTCCAAGGTTACAACCGGATATTCAATTAAATTCTGCTTCAGTTGATGTGATGCCACGGAACTCCGTTGGTTCAACCCTTGAGTAAAGGCTTGAACAACCCAATCATCTGTTACCGATGGTAATTCCATGCATTCCATTTGGAACCGAGATACAAACTCCCTCAACATTTTGTTATCCTTTTATTTCACTTTGAAAAGGTCTGATTTCCTCGTCGCAACCTTTTTGTAGTACATATTTTTGAAAAGTGCATATTTTTTAGTGCATATTTTCATATTAATTCTTGTGTGAGTCGCGGGAGTTTATGTGATTTTTGAAGTTTAATATTCTCATTATGTGTTTCTTATTTGTAGGAATGAGCTTGAATGATAATGGGGCAAAAGATATCAAATTATTGTAAAAAGGAGAAAAACGGAAGGATTGGGAGCTCGTCTATTCTCGTGCGTGGCATGAAAATGGACGCGAAAAAGGAGAAAAATGAAGGTGAAAAACAGCGAAGCGAAGCAAAGACACGGATCACTTCGCGAAATGGAAGAATTACAAAAGCTGAATCCGCATCAAAGTTCGCGCGCTATGCGAAAGAAGATGCGGATCCGGGTCAAAGTTCGCGCGCTGCGCGAAGGCAAATGCGGATTTCAGCTTCTCCCATCCGAAGTTGGATTGAAAAATTCCACACCTCATCAACCCTAAGTGATATAAATACATCTTAAAATACAAATTTGAGAAGAGGAGACACTACTTTAGGGTAAAACAACACCCAAGGAGGCAAGAATACGCTAGGAGCGAGGAAGAAGATTTAACCACAAGTTTTTCCTCTCTTCTTCCTATTTTTCATTGTTGGTTATGAGTTTTAGTATTGTAGTTTTACATACTATTATGCGTAACTAATTAATTATCTAGAGTTTTGATGGAACCTCTTGGAGGATGAATTCTTGTTATGTTTTAATATAATTTAACCTTTGGATTTATCTATTTATTCAACTACGTGATTATTTCAGTTGATAGAATGACCATCGATTTATTGTGCCTATTTATTATGTGTTGCTTGAGAAAGGATACATATTTAGGTGGTTATTGAACAATGTCACTACTAACGTATGTGAGAAATCAATACAACGGGTTTAAAGGTAGGTTTAGAAATAACAAAGCCTTGACATGGTCATAGTGAGCAGTTAGATAAAGCCAGCTAGCGTAGTTCGAGAGAATATGTCTAGTAAATTATTGTAGTTTCTCAAGATAGAACTACGGCACTTAAAGTGCTCACGATCAATAGAGAATACATAGGCGAAATTGTAGGAAACATAGGGGGAATGATTCCGATAATTTGAGAAATCATAACTCTAGACCTCCTCAATCTTGTCTCCAACCTTTAGTATCTTCGTTGCTAATTTATTATTTTAATTTGTTAGTCAGTTAGCTAGATATAAGAATCCTAATATTTATAACTTAGGAATTGTTCGAGCTTGCCTTATTGGTGATATTGAACAGTTATAGCGAAACCTTAGTTCTCTATGGGATTCGACTACGGACTCTTAGACCGGATTATATTTGCAGCGACCCCTTATCTTTTTTAGGACTAGTGTTGGGCGTGATCAAATTTTTCCTCCATTGCCGGGGAATGAACGGTGTAGCTAGATTTACATATTGCAAGGTTGCAAGTCTGAACTTTTTTTTGTATTTGATATTTTATTTTTGTTTTATTTGTTGATTGGAGAAACATGGCATATTGAAATTATGAGAGTTTTGATGTTGATAATTCTACTATTAATCTTCCTAATGCTTATTGTGGAGGAAACCACCTATAGCAAAACTATCAAATATTCCCGAGAGCGGGTATGTGCACCAACTCAATCTTATATGTGGAATGTTTGTGATATGTGTGGTGGTCAAGATGGTCACTTTCATGGTTGTGCTTATATTTCTTATCTTCCCCCAACCCCTTACTTAGATGGTTCTTTTTTTTTTTTGTGAAGTTAATAGGAACAAAAAACCTAGGGATGATGACCTGAAAGAGATCAAGGATATGCACCGCGTGCTCGTCCTCTGCCCTGTCCCCTGTCTCTAGTGGCTCTGACTGGAGGCTCGGGTGACTGGTCATCAGTACGTCCGGTACGGGTACAAACCATCTACAAGCAAGAATGGAATAGATTTTTAAGAATTTGATGACAGAAACTTAGCACGATAAGTAATTTCAAAGAATTTGATTGTTCTTAAAAGTTACATAGCCTCCCGAAGATAGATACGGACGTCTCCGCACCGATCCGCGAGACTCTAATAAACCAGCTTGTGACTTGTGACTCCTATGAACCTAGACGCTCTGATACCAACTTGTCACGACCCAATTTACCCTCCAAAAGGTATCGTGACGGCATCTAGTCTCTATGACTAGGTAATCCAAAAATTTGCAGAAATGACAGCATCAATAAAATAAGGACAGGAAAGATCTCAAGTAGATATAACGTAGCTGCTCAGCATATACATTTTTACTTCTCAAAACCCGGAATGTCACCATAGTCAGAAGCTCTGTACTAAATGTATCTCTATACAACGAAATAGTGGGAAAAAATATACAAGTCTTCTATGCCTATACTAGAGTAGAAGGGGACTCGTGGGATTCTACGGACGCGGCAGAATTACCTCGCGGTCTCCTGGCTGCTACTAGAACGACTCCTAAAAAAGATACTGAGTGATGGTACCTGGATCTGCACATGGGGAAAACATGCACAGGAAAGGGCGTGAGTACTCCACATTCGGTACTCCGTAAGTGCCAAGCCTAACCCCAGTCAAGTAGAGACGAGGTCAGCTTGAGGCCCTACTGAGTTTGTAAAAAAACAAGTCAATATGTATAATTTAAAACAGTGAAATACAGATAAGCAATGATAAACAGGATTAACAAAGACGGAAAGATTTAAATACAGAAAAAGAGAGCCCTCTGCTCAGCACAACATATATCTCAACAGTAAACGTGCAATGCAATACACAGGGAAAGCTCTCGGATCTCAGTCCGTAGTCCCAATTTAAATATGCTATGCAGTACAGGGGAAAGCTCTCGGATCTCTGTCCGTAGTCCCAATTTAAATATGCATTTCAGTACAGGGGAAAGCTCCCGGATCTCGGTCCGTAGTCACAATTTAAATATGAAATGCAGTACAGGGGGAAAGCTCCTGAATCTCTGTCTGTAGTCCCAATTTAAATATGCAACGCAGAAGTATGTCAATTATGGCTTAAGTAAACAATCCAGGAAAACAACAGGTAAGAATAGAGTAAAGCTACCTAAGCATGATGTGACTAGTAACAAATAAGAGGAAAACAAGTCAGAACAGGTAGGCATGCTTACTTTTAAGCTATCTACTCTATTAAGATGGAAACAATATATGTGAATGAAAATGAGTGATTTTTGTAGGAGTAAATAAATAGGATTTTTGCAACAATGACCTGTGTACGCACTTGTCACCTCGCGTACACGACGTCCACATAACAAAATCAGTATAAAACGCCTAAGGGAAAGTCCCCAACATAGAATTAGGCAAGCCACTTACTTGGACTGCGCTAATCAACTCAAAATCAAGCTCTTTCCACGAATATCTGACTCCGGGTGGCCCAAATTTATTCAAATCGATTGCATGGTGTAAATATCACTTCAAGGGAACAAAATAACTAATTATTTATAAGCTAATAAGCGAAATTAAGAAATTCGCACAAAAAGTCCCCCAGGCCCACGTCTCAGAATCGGGTAAAATTTATATTTCCCGAACACCCATTCATTCATCAACCCACTCGAACAAGAATCAATAAAATTCGACGTCTAAATCTCCCTGAATCCTCAGATTTCTACTTGGGAAGATTTCATCCCATTTCCATGGTTTTTCATCCAATTTCCTTGATTAGATTGAGGAAAATGATAGAGATTAATGATATATAAAGGGATTAAGGTTATAAACGTTACCTATGATCCTCCTCTTCAAATCCCACTGAAAATTGCCAAGTCCCGAGCTCACAATCGATTTTGGAATTATGAAATTCAAACCCTCGGATTTTTGGTATAAACTGCCCAGACATTTCGCACCTGTGACACTGGGATCGCACCTGCGACACTGGGATCGCACCTGCGGTGCCGCAACTACGGTGCCGCACCTAAGGAAACCCAATCGCAGGTGCAGAAGTTCATTAAGTGGCCTTGGGTCGCACCTGCGACACCCCTTTCGCACCTGCGTGTGCGGAAATTCTTTTAATGGACTGGGGCCGCACCTGCAGCTCCCTCTTCGCACCTGCATGTCCGCATCTGCGGAAATACCATCGCAGGTGCGAGACACCAGAACCAGAATGGTTCAGCTGATCTCAATTCACAAAACTTACCCGTTGGGCATCCGAAACAACCCCGAGGCCCCCGAGACCTCGACCAAACCTAGCAGATGACCCTAGTACCTTGTTCAAACTTGGTCGAGTCTTAAAAACACATCTCATAAAAACACATCTCATAACATCAAAACCATCAGTTATGAATGGATTCAAGCCTAAGAACTTAGGAAATTTCCAGAATTCACATTTGATGCCGAAACACGTCTAAACTCATCCGAATGACCTCAAATTTTAAACACATGTCATAAATGACATTATGGACCTGCTGTCGCTTTCAAAAATCCATTCCGAGTCTGATATCAAAATCTCACCTATTGGCCAAAATCGCCGAAATTCTAACTTTCGCCAATTCAAGCCTAAATCCACAACCGACTTCGAAAACACATTCTGAACATGCTCCTAACCCCGAAATCACCCAATGGAGCTAACCGAGTTGACAGAATTCTATTCCGGATCCATCTTCACATAGATCTAGCTACGGCCAGATTTCTAAAGCTAAATTCCACATTTATGGACTATGTGTCCAAAAACACCCTGTATTTCATCACTCAATACTCTGACAAGTTCCAATAACATAAATAGACATGGGAGAGGCGGTGAATAGGGGATCGGGACGCAAATTCTGAAAAAGACCGACCGGGTCGTTACAATGCAGTTTTTGAACTGAAATATACTCATTATGTGTTTCTTATTTGTAGTAATGAGCTTGAATGATAATGGAGTAAAAATTATCAAATTCGATACAAAAAGAAGAAATTGAAGGATAGAGAGATCGTCTGTTCTCGTGCCTGGCATGAAGACGGACGCGAAAAAGGAGAAAAGTGAAGGCACAAAATAGCGAAGCGAAGCAAAGGCATGGATCGCTTCGCGAAATGGAAGAATTTCAAAAGCTGGATCCGCGTCAAAGTCTGTGTCTAGTGCGAAGGCAGACGCGGCTTGCAACTTTCCCTAGCCGAAGTGGGATTGAAAATTCCTCCCCTCATCAACCCTAAGTGATATAATACAGCTTGAAACACAAATTTGAGAGGGGAGGAGACACTACTTTAGGGTAAGACAGCACCCAAGGAGGCAAGAATACGCTAGGAGCAAGAAGGAAGATTTAACCACAAGTTTTTCCTCTCTTCTTCCAATTTTTCATTGTTGGTTATGACTTTTAGTATTGTAGTTTTACATACTATTATAAGTAACTAATTTATTATCTAGAGTTTCGATGGAACCTCTTGGAGGATAACTTCTTATTATGTTTTAATATAATTTAACTTTTGAATTTGTCTATTTGTTCAATAAGTGCTTATTTCAGTTGATTAAATGGTCATCGATTGATTGTGCCTATTTATTATGTGTTCTTGAGAAAGGATTCATATTTAGGTGGTTGTTGAACAACATCACTCCTAACGTATGTGAGAAATCAATACAACAGGTTTAAAGGTTAGGTTTAGAAATAACAAAGCCTTGACGTGGTCATAATGAGCGGTCAGATAAAGCCAACTAGCGTAGTTCGAGAGAATATGTCTAGTAAATTATTTTAGTTGCTCGAGAGAGAATTACGGCACCTAAATTATAAATGATCAGTAGAGAATACATAGGCAAAATTGTAGGAAACATAGCGAAAATGATTTCGACAATTGGGGAAATCATAACTCTAGACCTCCTTAATTTGTCTCCAACCCTTAGTTTCTTTAGTTGATAAATTTCTATTGCTTTTTGATAATCATTAGTTAATTAGTTTAAATAACTTAAAATTTATTCGAGCTTGTCCCTTTAGTGATATTGAACAGTTATAGCGAAACCTTAGTTCGTTGTGGGATTCGACTTCGGATTTTTATCCCGAATTATATTTGCAACAACCGCTTATCCTTTTTAGGACTAGAGTTGGGCGTGATCAAATTTTGGCGCTGTTGCCGGGGACGGTGTAGTTGTAGGTGTACATATTTCTAGGTTTCAATTTTGAACTTTATTTTTATTTTCTGTATTTGATTTTTTTATTTTTGTTTTACTTGTTGATTTTAAAAACATGGCATCTTGGAATTATGAGAGTTTTGATGTTGGTAATTCTACTTTTAATCCTCCTTATGCATATTTTGGAGAAAACCACCCATGGAAAAATTATTAAAATATTCCCGAGAACGAGTTATGTGCACCAACTCAATCTTACGTTTGGAATGTACGTGATGTGTGGTGGTCAATATGGTCACTTTCATGGTTGTGCTTATATTTCTTATCTTCCCCAAATACCTTACTTTGATGTTTCTTCTTTTTCTAGTGAGGTTAATAGGAACAAAGAACCCAGGGGTGATGACCTGAAAGAGATTAAGGATATGCTAACGTGCCTTGTAGAACAAAATAATAAGAAACAACTGCACATACAAAAGCAAGATGCTACTATTCGCAACCTGGAGGCACAAGTGAGTGAACTAGTTGAAACATTTAATGCTCAACATGTTAATACTATGAATAGTAGCCAGGAGCAATGCGCGTTAGAGACGAAATTGAGGTACCACTAGAGGGATCCATAGTAGAACACTAACAACCAATCAAACTAGAATTTGAGAATGTCGATGTTGTAGAAGAGATACTAGAGTCAATCCAGGAAATTGAGGATACATATTTAGTTGACTGTAGTGTCATTGGTGCTGAGGATGTTGACAATCCCAAGGTTCATGTAGTTGAGCGCATTGGTTCACACTCCAAGCATTTTTCCACATTGTGTTTGGATGATGATATGGAAATAGAGTCATCCGAACCAATTGAAGAGTCAAGGAATGAAGAACAAGGTGCATATATTCTGGAATTCTTCTTTCCATAAAGTCAGGATTACATACCTCATACAAAGGCCAAGGAGTGCAGAGTACCACATTATTTCCTTGGGCCAGTTAGATTCGTTCCACCGCCCCAAGAGCATAATCATAAGCTTGAATAAAAATTTGGGGTTCAATTCATAAGCTCGAGGTAGAGGCAGAAAGTGATTCACGTCGTGCCGTGACATTAAATCAGGCGCTTGTTGGGAGGCAATCCAACTTTACTGCTTTTTTATTTTTTTATTTGCTTACTTTTTGTTTAATTGTATTTCTTTTTGTAGTGTAGTTTTTTTAATGTTGTAGGAGCATGGAAAGGAAAGTCATTGGAAGAAAGCAAAAGTAAATCAGATGGTTGGAAGCTTGGGAGAAGCCTGAGTATCCCATGAGTTGATGATGCTTCGTCCTTTGGCCTACCAGGGAGTTTCTGTCACCCTCTTGTCATTTATGGTGTGCATTGAGGACAATGCACAATTTTAAATGTGGGGTGAAGAGACTGTTTGGGTAATTTTCTATGTTAGTTGTATTATTTTATGTGCGTTAAAAGAAGGGAAAAATAAATAAATAAATAATTAGATAGAAATAATCCCTCTTGGTTTTTCTTATGGCCACGGTTCTTTTCCAAGGGATGACATTTCAATCGGGTAATAATTTTTTTTTTAAGTAGAATTTTCAAAAGGTTTTGGACTTTTCCCAACGATGGACTTCTTAGACAGTTTTCTTCAGGGTTTAAAGTCTAAATAAAAATACAAAAAAGATTTTTTTTTCAACTGATAATGGAATGGGAAGAACTTGAGTATCTATGCTTTTTGGCATGTTTTATGTTGGGGCTTAGAGTTGGAGAATTTGCACTGAGTATTTTCTTCTTTATTCTTGTGATTGTATGCCTTGAGAGTATATGTGTTTCTTTTGACGCTTGGCTCGTCTATTGACTCATGTTGTTACTTCCTAGTATTTGGATTATCTCATGACTGTGCTAGTTGCTTTAACTTGAGAGTGGGGTCTGAGCCGTCCTAAGTAAGTCATGTGCATTGTGTGGGGTGAGATTTTGGTTGTACGTTGTGCCATCCCTTGTTAGTCTAGAACTTGCCCCGTGTGTGAGTCGAAGTGAAATAAAGTCTTCTGAGTTTAGGAAATGATATAGGCGTTTCTTTGATTGATCCTTCAGTCTATTTTCCTACAAGTGATAAAATATTATCCTTTATTAGCCCATTTGAGCCTGTAAATATTTTCTTTGGTACCCACATTACAAGACAAATCCCTTTTGTTCTTAATGAAATCTTGTTGAACCTTTACCACCGAAAGAACTTAAGTCGCTAGAAGTGAAGGAAAAGAGATTGGGTAGTTTTTGAGTGGAACCATAGAAAGTCCAAAAGGTGCATGTGTGTATTGAGAGAGCCACTAGCCGGAAATACCAATTTATGAAGGGTATTGAAAATATTTTGAAAAAAAAAAATAAAAAGAAAAAAAAATACAAAATTAAAAAAAAATCCCTCCAATTTGCTTTGATATGTGCTAGTGCTTATGTAGATGAGCTTAAAGTCAATGGGCTACGTTATTTGCGGTTTCGTAGCAATATGTTGAGTGATCATGAAGATGATGTGCTTAAAAGTTAATGTGTATTGTATTAAAAGTGATTAGGAGGGTTAGCCACTATTATCTATATCTATCCTCCCTGTCCCATAGCCTACAATACAACCCATGAAGACCTAATTGATCATATACTTTGCGAGCCTAAATTAGTAGAGACTTACATTATGTTCAAGCCTATGGTATGAGCTTTGGGGGAACATGAGTTTCTTTAGGATAGTGAGTGACTTCTTTCATTCTGTGAGTCCTTAAATTATACTTGAATTCATATTTGAGAGTGAGGACTGATTACTCTCTTTGTTTTGTTGGTGAAGGCACATGCTTTACAATGGATTGGTAAGGAACTCGTAACTTTAGTTTGCACAAGAAGCAAGTCACAAAGAGGAATGCAGTGGAGTCAATTTTTGAGGCTAAGATGTTAGAAGAGTCACGCAAATATTTTAAATAATCTTGGCAGGAGTTTAGAACATGAGAAAATGTACGAAGAGTGAATATGTTGGGTTCTAAGCGTTGATATAAACCATTGTCATTGGTGTGATGCTTTAGTATGTTTTGAAAGGTATTTCTTGCCTATGCGCTTAATTTTAAGTTGCTCGAGGATGAGCAAAAGTTTAAGTATGGGGTGGTGATAAATAATGAAAAGTGCATATTTTTGAGTATATTTTCATATTAATTTTTGTGTGAGTCGCAGTAGTTTATGTGATTTTTGAAGTGAAATATACACATTATGTGTTTCTTATTTGTAGGAATGATCTTGAATAATAATGGAGCAAAAGATATCGAATTCGATACAAAAAGAAGAAATTGAATGATATGGAGCTCGTCTATTCTCGTGCGTAGCACGAAGACGGACACGATAAAGGAGAAAAGTGAAGGAACAAAACAGAAAAGCAAAGCAAAGGCACGGATCGATCCGCGAAATGGAAGAATTTCAAAAGCTGGATCCGCGTCAAAGTCCGCGTCTAGCGCGAAGGCAGACGCGGGTTCGCGTCAAAGTCCACAACTATCGCGTCTACGCGGATTGCAACTTTCCCTAGCCGAAGTAGGATTGAAAAATTCCGCCCCTCATCAACCCTAAGTGATATAAATACATATTAAAACACAAATTTGAGAGGGGAGGAGACACTACTTTAGGGTAAGACAACAGCTAAGGAGGCAAGAATATACTAGGAGCAAGGAGGAAGATTTAACAACAAGTTTTTCCTCTCTTCTTCCTATTTTTCATTGTTAGTTATGACTTTTAGTATTGTGGTTTTACATAATATTATGAGTAACTAATTTATTCGCTAGAGTTTTGATGGAACCTCTTGGAGGATGACTTCTTGTTATGTTTCAATATAATTTAACCTTTGAATTTGTCTATTTGTTCAACTACGTGCTTATTTCAGTTGATTGAATGGTCATAGATTGATTGTGCCTATTTATTATGTGTTTCTTGAGAAAGGATGCATATTTAGGTGGTTTTTGAACAACATCACTCCTAACGTATGTGAGAAATCAATTCAACAGGTTTAAAGGTAGGTTTAGAAATAACAAAGCCTTGACGTGGTCATAATGAGCGGTCAGATAAAGCCAACTAGCGTAGTTCGAGAGAATATGTCTAGTAAATTATTGTAGTTGCTCGAGAGAGAATTACGGAACCTAAAATGCTCATGATCGGTAGAGAATACATAGGCAAAATTGTAGGAAACATAGCGGTAGTTTATGTGATTTTTGAAGTGAAATATACACATTATGTGTTTCTTATTTGTAGGAATGAGCTTGAATGATAATGGAGAAAAAGATATCGAATTCGATAAAAAAATAAGAAATTGAATGATAGGGAGCTCGTCTATTCTCGTGCGTGGCACGAAGACGGATGCGATAAAGGATAAAAGTGAAGGCACAAAACAGCAAAGCAAAGCAAAGGCACGGATCGCTTCGCGAAATGGAAAAATTTTAAAATTTGGATCCGTGTCAAAGTTCGCGTCTAGCGCGAAGGCATACGCGGATTCACGTCAAAGTCCACATCTATCGCGAAGGCAGATAAAGATTGCAAATTTCCCTAGCCGAAGTAGGATTGAAAATTTCCGCCCCTCATCAACCCTAAGTGATATAAATACATATTAAAACACAAATTTGAGAGGGGAGGAGACACTACTTTAGGGTAAGACAACAGCCGGGAGGTAAGAATACACTAGGAGCAAGGAGGAAGATTTAACCACACGTTTTTCCTCTCTTCTTCCTATTTTTCATTGTTGGTTATGACTTTTAGTAGTGTGGTTTTACATACCATTATGAGTAACTAATTTATTATCTAGAGTTTTGATGGAACCTCTTGGAGGATGACTTCTTGTTATGTTTCAATATAATTTAACCTTTGAATTTGTCTATTTGTTCAACTACGTGCTTATTTCAGTTTATTGAGTGGTCATAGATTGATTGTGCCTATTTATTATGTGTTGCTTGAGAAAGGATGTATATTTAGGTGGTTGTTGAACAACATCACTCCTAACGTATGTGAGAAATCAATACAACGGGTTTAAAGGTAGGTTTAGAAATAATAAAGCCTTGACGTGGTCATAATGAGCGGTCAGATAAAGCCAACTAGTGTAGTTTGAGAGAATATGTCTAGTAAATTGTTGTAGTTGCTCGAGAGAGAATTACGGAACCTAAAGTGCTCATGATCAGTAGAGAATACATAGGCAAAATTGTAGGAAACATAGCGGGAAGGATTTCGACAATTGAGGAAATCATAACTCTAGACCTCCTTAATTTGTCTCCTACCCTTAGTTTCTTTAGTTGATAAATTTCTATTGATTTTTGATAATCATTAGTTAATTAGTTTAAATAACTTAAAAGTTATTCAAGCTTGTCCCCTAAGTGATATTGAACAATTATAGCTAAACCTTAGTTCTCTGTAGGATTCGACTTCGGACTTTTATACCGAATTATATTTGTAACGACCGCTTATCCTTTTTAGGACTAGAGTTGGGCGTGATCAGCCAAATTTAAGTAATTTTTTCACTTTTTTATGTGGTCCATAATATTTAAATTTTAAGATATCACAAAGGAATTATCTTCTTATTTTCAAAGTTTCCCTTGGAGTAAAAAATATAGGAGTAGTTTGTTTTTCAAATGAGTAAATTAATTAATATGATCAATATCATTATTAATTAATTAATGTTAAAATATGAGTTTCTTAATACATATGAAAATAACCAAAAAATGATTTATATTAAGAAATGAGAGAAAAATAGAACAATATAGTAATAGAGACAAAATGTACAGGAAGAGAATGTAGAAGTTATCTTATTCAAATGTGTTTCTTGTGTATTTTCAATAGGAGAATAATAATCTATTTATAGGTTACAAAATGTCTTCTGAAATTAGGTGTATTAATGAACTCATTCATTTGGGGTATGAATTCCCAAAGATAGTTACGGAAAGAACACCTACATACATTGGAAGGGACATCCACATACATTAGATTTATAACACTCCCCCTTGGATGTCCATTTAAAAGATAATGTGCCTCGTTAAAACCTTACTAGGAAAACCTAGTGGGAAAAAACCTAGTGAAGGAAAAAGAGTACACATATCTTGTAATACGCATTGAGTGATGCCTCATTAAAAACCTTACCAGGAAAATCCACTTGGGACAAAACCTTGGTTAAGGGAAAAAGAGTACAACGCGTGTTGTACTCCCCCTGACGAAAGCTTTATTTGATATGTCGGAGACGACGTATTCCAATCTTATGTCTCAGCTTCTCAAATGTTGATTTTGGAAATGACTTAGTGAATAAATCTGCTAGATTGTCACTTGAACGAATTTGTTGAACATTTATCTCACCATTTTTCTGAAGATCGTGTGTGAAAAAGAACTTTAGTGAAATGTGCTTTGTTCTGTCTCCTTTGATATATCCTCCTTTAAGTTAAGCTATGCAAGCAACATTGTTTTCGTACAATATCATTGGAATCTTCATTTTTAAAGAAAGACCACACAATTGTTGAATATGTTGAGTCACTGATCTCAACCATACACATTCTCGACTAGCTTCATCAATAGCAATTATCTCTGCATGATTGGAAGATGTAGCAGCTAAAGTTTGTTTTGTTGAACGCCATGAAATAGTTTTACCCCCAAAAGTAAATATATAGCCTGTTTGAGATTGGGCTTTATGTGGGTCAGACAAATAACCTGCATCTGCATAACCAATCAACTGTATATCAGATTCATAAGAATAAAATAATCCCATATCAATAGTCCCTCGGAGATATCTAAAAATATGCTTAACACCATTCCAATGTCTTATTGTTGGAAAGGAACTAAATCTTGCTAATAAACTGACTGCAAAAATTATATCTGGTCGAATATTATTTGCAAGATACATTAGTGCCCCAATTGCACTAAGATATGGAGTTTCGTCACCAAGAAGCTCTTCATCATTTTCGTGAGGTCGGAATTGATCTTTATTTATATCAAGTGATCTCACAATCATCGGGGTACTCAATGAATGTGTTTTATCCATATAAAAACGTTTTAGGATCTTTTCGATATAAGTTGATTGATGGACAAAAATTCCATCTTTCATATGCTCAATTTGTAAACCAAGACAAAATTTTATCTTTCCAAGATCTTTCATTTCAAACTCTTTCTTCAAAAAATCTACTGCTTTTGGAAGTTCCCTAGGAGCTCCAATGATATTTAGATCATCAACATACACAACGATTATAACAAATTCATATCTAGACCTTTTTATAAATACACAAGGACAAATTGGATCATTCTTATACCCTTCTTTCAACAAATACTCACTTAGGCGATTATACCACATTCGCCCTGATTGTTTCAATCCATATAAGGATTTTTGAAGCTTTATTGAACAAGTTTCCCGAAAACTTTTATTAGTTTCAGGAACTTTAAGCCCTTCGGGGATTTTCATATAAATTTCGTTGTCTAATGTGCCATACAAGTAGGTTGTGACAACATCCATCAGACGCATATCATGTTTTTCATGGACTGCCAAATTTATAAGATACCGGAAAGTGATTGCATCCACCACAGGAGAATATATCTCCATATATCAATGCCAGGTCTTTGCGAAATCCTTGTGCAACAAGTCGTGCTTTATATCTAACGACTTCATTTTTATCATTTTGTTTTCGCACAAAAACCCATTTGTATCCTACTGGTTTTATTCCTTCAGGTGTTCGGACTATATGTCCGTATACTTCACGTTTTTCAAGTGATGCTAATTCTACCTGGATAGCGTCTTTCCATTTTGGCCAATCATTTTTTTGTCTACATTCATCAACAGATCCAGGTTCAAGATCCTCATCTTGTTGCATTATCTCAACTGCAACATTATAAGCAAAAATGTTATCAACAATAATAATATTTCGGTTCCACCTTTTTCCCGTAGAGACATAATTTATTGAGATATTTTCATTCTTATTATTTTCAGGTACCTGGACCTCCTCCGAGGTCTTAACATTTGTTATGTCACGGGGCTCTTTTTGATCAATTGCCTCCATATTATGATCTCCTAGATCATTTTCTCCTTTTCGCTTTCGAGGATTTTTATTGTTGGAACCAATTGTCTACCACGTTTCAAGTGTAGCTTAGACTCATTTGTATTTATGAATTGTCCAACCGGGACATCAATTCGAATAGGAGCATTAGCAGCTGGAATATGTGACTTAGTCACCCTTGGTAGGTTAGTGAATGCATCTAGCAGTTGATTTGGAATATTTTGCAAATAAATTATCTTTTGAGCCTCGTGTTCACATTTCTTTGTTCGAGGATCTAAATGAGATAGTGATAATGCGTTTCAATCTATCTCTTTTTGCAACTGCTTATTTTCTCCCCCTAATATTGGGTATATCGATTCATCAAAATGGAATCATCAAATCTTGTCGTAAATAAATCTCCAGTCATAGGTTCCAAATATTTTATAATAGAAGGAGATTCATACCCAACATATATCCCCAAACTTCTTTGGGGTCCCATCTTTGTGCGTAGTAGTGCAGCAATTGGAACATATACTGCACATCCAAATATTCTAAGATGGGAAATATTTGGCTCCTGACCAAAATCCAATTGTATTGGGGATTCTTTATGATAACTTGTGGGTCTGATACGCACAAGAGCTGTTGCATGAAAAATAGTATGGCCCCATGCCGAAATGGGAACTTTTGTTCTCATAAGCATTGGTCTAGCAATTAATTGGAGTCGTTTGATCAATGATTCTGCTAGATCGTTTTGAGTATGAACATGAGCAACATGATGCTCAATTATTATCCCAGTTGATATGCAATAATCATTAAAGGCCTGGGACGTAAATTCACCAGCATTATCAAGACGAAGTGTCTTAATTGCATAATATGGAAACTGTGCTCTTAATCTTATTAATTGAGCTAGTAACCTCGCAAAGGCCAAATTGCGGGTTGATGACAAGCACACATGTGACCATCTTGTACATGCATCTATTAAAATCATATAATATCTGAATGGTCCACATGGAGGGTGTATGGGACCATATATATCACCATGTATACGTTTCAAAAATGCAGGAGCTTCAACTCCAACTTTAATTACTGATGGTCTAATAATCAGTTTTCCTTGAGAACATGCAGCACAAGAGAATTCTTTAGTTTGGAGAATCTTCTGGTTCTTCAATGAATGACCATGTGAATTCTCAATTATTTTGCGCATCATATTATAACCGGAATGGCCCAACAGGTCATGCCAAGGGTCGAGACTTAGCCGATGTGTTGTTATCTTCGGTAGGATCCCTATCATGTCTAAATGGGACCAAGAAAAACAATTTATATTATTGATAAAGAATTGAATGAGTTTTTTCCTTCGGAGGTTAATCCCGTCCCCAGGTATACCTTCCGTTCGGGCAGATGCTCGATCAATATCACATGTTCCAGCTCCTCGACCATCGATTTGGTTGCCTCTAATTCCTCGCAACGATGAAAGCTCGAGGGGTAAGAAAATCCTCTTCTTCTTCCTCGATTACCTGTTCCTCTGACTCGATCGAGGCCGGGGGCGGTGATTTCTATTTAGCCATCTGCTTGACTTTGATGTTCGATTTTTCTGAGGTCGAAGGTGCTAGTGTTGGTGTCAACTCATGCACTCCAAACATCTCCTTTGTCGCGTTGTTCCCCGTAAACCATTTTCACACCATCTATTATTGGAAACTTCATCATTTGGTGAAGGGTCGACGGTACCGCCCTCATGTTATGGATACACGGACTTCCAAGAAGTGCATTGTACCTCATGTCACCTTCGATGACATGAAATTTTGTGTCCTAGATGGTCCCGGCTACGTTCACTGGTAGGATTATCTCTCCTTTTATTGTTTCACTAGACATGTTGAAGCCATTTAGGACTCGAGATGTGGGTATGATTTGATCTAGCAGTCCGAGCAGCTCTACGACCCTTGTCCTGATTATGTTTGTCGAGCTACCTGGATCCACAAGAACATGTTTAACTTGAAGTTTATTTAGCAAAATAGAAATTACCAGGGCGTCGTTGTGTGGCTGAGAGAGGCCTTCCATATCCTCTTGGTGCGTTTGAAGACAGGTCCTTGTGGGATGTCGACCCCACCAATGATCATGTGTATGACATGCTGAGGCTCTTCTTGTTCATTCTTTCTATTGGCGTCTCTTTCCCTGAAGTGATTTTTGTCTCTGTCGCTGAGGAATTCTTGAAGGTGTGCATTCGTTAAATAATCGAGCTAATTCCTCCTCAACTGTCTGCAGTCTTCGATTCTGTGGCCATGTGTGCCATGGTATTTGCACATCAAGTTAGGATTCCTCTGAGAAGGGTCACTTTGTATAGGTCTGGCCACCTGGTGTCTTTAATCCTTCCAATGGCCGAAATGATACCCGAGGCATTGACGCTGAAGTTGTACTCCGATAATAGAGGTGCTTCTATGGGATCGGTGTACTTGTCAAATCCATTCTTACTCATGAGTCCCCGAGGATTTTTCCCTCACTCACTTCTTCGATCATTCCGGGGAGGATTGCGTCCCGAACTGTTGTTTCTTCGATCTGCGACATATGGCTGGTACCGTTCTTTGGTTAACCTCGGTTCTCTGTCGGTATCCTTTGAGGCCTTTGCCGCCAATCTATTTGGGTGAAGTGACCCCGAGGGGGCTCCTAGCTGGTCATCCTCGACCCTGATTGATAACGATTATGTACATCTTCCCATGTAACAGCAGGATATTCAACCAGATTTTGCTTCAACTATCATGATGCTATCAAGCTCCGCTCGTTTAACCCTTGTGTGAAAGCTTGAATGGCCCAATCATCCATAACATTCCATTTTCTCCATCTGAAATCGGGACACGAACTCCCTCAGCATCTCGTTGTCCCTTTGTCTTATCTTGTAAACATCCAATTTTCTCATTGCAACTTTTATGGCCCCGGTGTCTGCCTTCACAAAAGAATCAGCTAACATGGAAAATGAATCAATGGAGTTCGGTGGCATGTTGTGATACCAAATCATTGCTCCCTTAGACAACATTTCCCCAATGTTTTTCAACAATACGGACTCGATCTCATCGTTCTCTTGGTCATTTTCCTTTATATCACACGTGTACATAGTGATGTGTTCATTAGGATCGGTGGTTCCATTGTATTTTGGTATATCCGTCTTGCGGAACTTCTTTAGAATGGGCTTCAGGGCCACGCTCGGGGGAAAAGTCTTCTGCACGAACATTTTGGAGTCTAAACCCTTCAAGATCGGGGGTGCCCCTGGTATTTGATCAACTCGGGAGTTGTATGTCTCTACCTTTTTGTCATTATCTTCGATCCTCTTTTCTCCCGACTAGATTCTTTTGGTGAGCTCTTCGAGCATTTTCGTGATCATGGGGTCAGTCCTCGATCTGTTACCGTTCGACTTTTCCGGTACCGGCTCAGTACGGCGAGTGATTTTTGGCTCAATCACACTTGGAGTTTTTTGTCGACTTTGTAGCTGAGCGATAGCAAGCTACTTAGCTTGTATCATTTCAAAGATTACCTGGAGGTTAACTCACCTATCTCCTAGACCTTGTGTTCCTTGACCACCAGGTCAGACCTCCCCGTGTACACTTCCTCCGAGATCTGCTCTTAGGTCCGCATTCAAATCAATATGCGAGCTAACATCGACTGGTTCCGCAATCGGCATAACCCCGGGGTTAAGCGATGGTACACCGATCCATGGAGCAGCTACATTATCATTTTCCTCATGAAATCCAAGGCCATCACTGTCGTGTACGAGTGCGTTTTGTGAGTTTGACATGTTTTAACCTGAAAACAAAGAATCTTTGACAAGAAAAGGTATGGAAATAACGCGAGTTATCAAAAATCAGCACTGAAACAATCACTATTATCTTTAGGGACCCACGGTGGGCACCAAACTATTTACCCTAAAATCTGAGTAATAATTAAATTTTTGTTGAGGTCTTAAAGATGCGTGATTTAGTCCAATACTAATTGATAAACAAGAAGACAAACGGATAAGTTAAGTGAGCAAGCTAGAATCAAATCAGTGTATGAGCAAGTCTTGACCTCGAGCTGTAAGGACCTCGAGGTACACTAATATGAACAGTAAACAAAGCACAATAAAGCTAAGGAACAATTTTGATGAGAGATGAGTAAAAGAGTTAGAGTGTATATTATTTGCCAATGATTGATGATATTTACAAATGAATGGGATCCCTTTATATAATAGGAGAGTCCTAAATAAGGTACATTTCAATTTCTAGTAAGGAATCTAATTGTACAGCTGTCTAACTGCCTAGTACGAATTCTTCCAAATCTGTTCTAGAATTTACGCCTTGCTATTAATACCATTGCAGGAATCTCGCTTATTCTGTTACAAGTCCCTAACGGCATTATCTAGAGGTAGGTATACTCGGCCTCGGTATTTATTGTACGCTTCGGCCTTCGAGCCTTGTACTCTGTCATCAGGCTCGAGCTCGATCTACTAGGATTGCCTGGTCCATTCTAAACTCGGACTCAAAGCGACGCCTCGAACCCATGAAATCAGACGTACCTGATTTCGACCGTATACACAACTCTTAACCTGACAATATTTAACCAGTTGGCTTAGTAGAATTACAAAATTTCCCCCAATACGCGATACATTCCTATAGTTTGGTTTTGACTTAACATTCTTCTGAATAGGCTTGGCCTAAAAATAGGGATTTTTATAGAGGAATTTTCAGAAACCATTATTTCTTAGTGGCTATTAACTTTCTATAAGTATCCTATACATAATTATTTCCTATAGCTACTATTTAATTGTTACGCGACAGTATTCACTGTATTCGCATTACTGTATTCATGAATACAGTAGGGTAAATCGCCAAAAATAGGGGGAGTCGTGATGTATGCGGATGTATTCGTTGTATTCGCGTTACTATATTCGCACTACTGTATCCATGAATACAGTAGCGGAAATCGCCTAAAATAGGGGATTCCAATTGTTTAATAACGGAAAGAGGATCAATTAGCGTGTATCACTCCTAATTTAACTCAAGAAAATCAATTCTACATAAATTTTGCTGCTATGCGACTGTATTCGTTGTATTCGTGCTACTGCATTCATGAATAGAGTAACGGAATTCGTCTAAAAATAGGGGAGTTCAGGTGTGCGACTGTATTCGTTGTATTTGCGCAGCTATATTAATGTATACCATAGCAGAATTTGCCTAAAAATATGGGAGTCCAGTTGTGCGACAGTATTCGATGTATTCGCGCTACTGTATTTATGAATATAGTAGCAGAATTCTCCTAAAAATAAGGGAATCCAGTTGTTTAATAACGAAAAGAGGATAAATTAGCGTGTATCACTCCTAATTTAACTCAACAAAATCAATTCTACATACATTTCGATTCTACTATGTTGTATTCTGTGTATTCGCGTGACTATATTTACAAATAGAGTGAGGTAATCAAGAAATATGGTGTATATTGTTCTATTCAATTTGATTGTATACATTGTATTTAATTCACAGATATTCATTATTTAATATTATACATTGTATTCAATTCACCATATTCAATTCGACTATATTCAAACAACAAAAAATCACAAAACACAATGATATTTGTTGTATTAAAAAAATACAAACCATCAGAATACATAAATACAAGCGAAAAAATAATGTATTTATACAAAAACACAATGTATTTGAGTGTATTTGTTCAGAATACTATGTATTTGAATGTATTTGTACATAATACAATATATTTGTATCATTGTATGTGACTAAAATAACAAAGAAGAGAATAAAGTTCGTCGGAGATGGCGTTTTTCGGCCAAGCAAAATAGAGTGTAACCCTCTTCGGAGTTGTTGAATCAGCCATTAAAGACGAAATTTGAAGTTTCTTCCTCAAAACCTAACAATGGCAAAAATTAAAAAAAAAAGTGAGGAGAAAAAGAAGAATGGCAGAGTAGTAAAGCGTGAACCAACCAAAAGCTTTACCAATTATCACGAATTTTTGGAGCAAAAACGTACGTTGAGGATCATTTCTGAGAATTTGCTCCTACGATCTTGTTGTGAGAGAGAGAGAGAGATGCGGAGAGAGAAAGAAGAAAAATGTTGATGTGATTTGGGAGAGATCATGTGTTAACTGAAAGAAAGAGAGAGAAAATATAAATAGCCTATTTCACGCCTCAATGGTAAAATTTCCATTTTTTATACAAATAGTCAGTCAATTCATTACTTTTTAGAGGGTATTTATATATTATATAATGATTATTATACATATATGTCCTCTAACTAAGCACTTTACATCTCTTTTCTGCTCATGTAATTCGTACAAGGGAGTCAACCTGTAGCTAGGATATACCTGTTAATCAGGCCGGGCTGGCCCGTTTACAACCCGGTTCGACCTAGCTCAGCTCGGGCCATCCCGGTTCTATAGCATTTGGGGACGGGCTGGGGCAGGTTGGGCGGGCAGCGGGTTTTAGACGAAAAGTTTTTGGATACCGGTGCACCGAAACCCTCTAAGCTCGATAACCCGTTAACGAGTTTTTAACAGGCTACAGCTCGTTCCAACCCGGTTTTCGTTAAATTCTGGACCGTTGCCAACGGTCAAATTCAAAAATGACAGTTGGTAAACGGCCCGTTTTTGCAGAAATGGCCAATTCGGCCTACCCTATTAAGGAAATAGCC